>JAZGTI010002013.1:0-39164 GCA_036877585.1 Botia kubotai
AGTGACCTTATTTTTATATCTCAAGATAGCATATAGAAGGAATTGTATGCTTGTGTTTTGTTTTGTCTGAGGTGCCCACACACCCATTTTTTAAATAATAATTGTGTGCTTCAAAGCTATTTTTGTGCACCTGCGCTTCATTTTAACATTTTATTCAGATTCCCCAAATTTAAAACATAATCAAATGGCCACTGGACAACACGTTGCTTCTGTTAATATTGACATTTACAGATCTGAGATCATTTAGGAAAGACTTAGCAGCATATTTATTGAAACAGGGCTATTTTGTTTACAATACTAAAAACTACAATCACAAAATGTATTTCCACATATAACATTTAGTTTCTTGTAATATGTAGGATGAAATGGATAGGCACCAAACGTGAAGTTATTGTTATGGCAACCAGATACTGCCAGCTGATTCACTGAAAGACTTTCAAGAAGTATTGGCAATTGAACTCGCAATGACAAAGAAACAGAAGAACAAACAGTATTTGATTTTATTGGCACTGTGACCCATTATTCTTCGACAATATTAGACCTTATCATTATCGGTTGACAGGGAGCAGCCTTATAAAAATGACAGATTTTATCCTTCTTTTAAACATGGTTGGTGTCAGATAGTATAAAGACCCGGTCGATTTACACACAGATTTCCTTTCTCTGGCCACTGGTGTTTCCCCATTAATGTTTTATCAACCAACCGATATCAGCCAAAAATAGAACCTACAAAAATATGTGTAACATTATCCCTCTGTCCCCCACAGCAGTTTAGAGTCAGCCTGTGAAATGTGTACCCAGAAATCTCTCTCTCCTACAAACACACTTTCACACTCTTACTCTACTGACCCAAGGCACAGCTCAACCATTAAACACAATTTTCACTCCAGTCTCAGCATACTGCACAGTGTCTGGGTTGTTTTCCACTCATTTTGAGAGTAATGCATACTGTATGGTGATATCCCTCAGTAAGAATGGTTTAAATTTGAATGACTTTTGCAGGAGGTGGTTATTTCATTGGAAACACTTGGGCGCACAGGGTAGAATCTATAATCCTCTTTATTGGATGCTGTCTTATTTAATTCCCATGGGGCGTCCACCTCCATAATGCAACTCCGTGCTTGGGATGGTGATGGGGGTTGCCTGCGGAATTTCTTTGTTTGCTATATTCCTCTTGTTTTTTCTAATTGATCCTATTAGCACAGAAAAAAATAGCTTTATTGTAATAAATTATAAGAGTCACTAAGGAGAACTAACTGCTATGGCAGTTAGGTAGTATAGCTCTGAATGTATGTATTCAATTTCAAGCCAGCAAAATGCATTAATGCAGATCTCTGAAGATTCAATACTGTCACCATGGTGCTTCAAAAATGAACTTCAGTGCATGAGAAGATAACAAAGAAGCAACCAAGCGGATCTTTAGAGCTGCTTTTGTGCCAAAAGATGTAAATGCTCTGTGAAGCTTTTGATGTATTCTGATCTATTTATACTAGACTCTGGAGACATAAAACTCAATAGCATCTTCAGAGCAAGTGGGAGAAAATGATTCCTGAATGATTTCCTAAATGATTCCTGGACATGGAAAACATAGAACAGGCTTTTGCAATTGCAATAAAGTCTCCCCCTACCCAGTGTTTACCATAAACAAAGCATAATTTGTTGATTTTATTGATTCTTGCTTTGTTTGTGGTGTATGGACTTTGACAGACACACAAACTTCTCCATCTGTTTCTTGTTTTAAAGTTAATGTTGGAAAGAAGAGTTGGAACGCTTGGATAATGCAGAAAATTTCTTTGTGCTTACCTTGCGTTTGAATGTTTATATGCCTCTGGAAACGGTAACAAATGGCCCTGCATTTGTTGGCCCTGCAGATTTCCTGTTCCCTGAGCTTACCAAGTAATGACTTGTGAAAATGCTGGCAATTACCTCAAAACATACAATGTGAGAAAGGGTTTTACTTTGATCCTCCATTAATACCCGTGGTCAGACCTTGAGCAATTTAAAATTTGAATTACTTTTGTATATTGATCAACAAACTCTCAGCAGTAAGTTCACTTAACAGCTGCACCACATATGAGCACAGTATTTTTTCTTTTTCAATAACCACCTGCTATTCAGTTAAACCAAGAGCTAAATGCACTGAAATACTTGTGCGCTGTGAGTATAATTTGTTATATGATCAAATGTTAGACGACATGGACAAACACAATGTAGGCACATTTTACTATAAAGAGCCAGTTCAGCATGCCACGTCATGGTATTCTCTTGCTTTCTTTATTTAAAACCAACCTGGAAGATCTGGGATTGTACCTTGAAAATTGCTTTGCACCTTTACCTCTCATAGTTCCTTTAGTGCTAATACAATGCAGACAGCACATGAAAATAAACTGTTATCAGGGGCACAATTCATTCTGAGTGTTTTCCACATGAGATTGAAGGTACTGAAGGCTTTAAACATAATTTCTTTTGAAGCAGTTTTTGCTGTTTGAATAAGTGTATATATTGATCTGCGTGGCTTCCCAAGCTGAGGTAACTTCTGCAGCTGAACTTCAAGGCCCCCTGAAGACTTGAAAAGAATCCAAGTATGATAGCATGGCCTGAAAATGATTACAGCACTGTGTTTCTGTAAACATAATCAGAAAATGTATATGCAAGAACCTGTAGCTCAACTGGTAGAGCATGACACTAGAAATACAAAGGTTCTAATCAGAAAACACACGTAATGACAACATGTATAGCTTAAAACAGCAAGTCAGTCCTGTTAAAAGTAGCTGCCAAAATGCTTAAATGTAATTCAATAATGTAATTCTTAAATGCTGTTCATCTTGGTATAGTGAGATCACCTGTAATTTGTCCTTATAATGACCTTAATATATAAGAAACAAGAAGGTAGATTTATTTACTAGAGTTAGGTTGATTTAGTCTTTATAACATGACAGAGTCAAAAGATTTATATATTTTCCATTCTAAATATTTGATCCATTCTAAATATTTGATCTTTAGTTGCCAATTTTCTTTTTTGTTATTTGGCCAATATCAAAAACTGATACATGATTCAAAACATTTGAGCCAAGATTGTGCTGTGTGCCTTGGAGTGAAAACATTCGCATCTGGTATTTTATTTTCTTTAGATTGGATCTGGCTGAAGCTATTTGCAATGTTTATAAAACTGATCCAGTATTATGGGTGGAGCCACAAAAGGATTGTTAAATAAAGTGACAGTACACCAACACTATGGTAGCTGGCAATGTAAACAGTTTTAGTTCATACCATATTTTGTTTCTGAGGCTGAGTATTAACAAATAGACCCCCCTGCGAAAAATAGACATATGTTTTGTACTCACAAACCTTGAGTGGCATTTTAAATATATGCGTTTTATCTCTATGAGGAGAAGTTTATTTAACTTTTGGACATGCATGTATCATTAAAGACAAAGGGTGTATTTTCTGTGCTATCAACGTCACTATGCAAAATTGCAAAAAAGTATCATTTTTTCAACCAGAATCTTACTGCCAATGGTCAGATGAAACATGTAAAACCTCAATTACACTATTGGTTGAGTCATAGTTGCTGTGTCAGGCTTGTTGGGGTTCTTTAACAGAGCAATGTTTTGGCAGGACCACATAGCCACAATATTTGCATTAGAGAAAGCATTTTAACATTGAGATCAAGACTGTTCTGTATATTTAGTAAAGGACTGGTGGTGCCAATAAGTGTCTTGATGGCGCATAATGTTAACCAGAATAAGAATACTGAACTGCATGTTCTTGCTGGCTGAAGGTGATTGATTACAACAAAAGCTTCATCTCTACATCACATTTCAAAGTGACTTTTCATCCAACTGTCCTGCCAAAAGAGGTGCTCATTAGTGAAGGTGTCTGAATCCATGGACATCATGATGAATGGAGGACACAGCACCTCAGGCTGACGGCTGTTTATCTATGAACATTTCCTCTGCCCTGAGCCTGCCATCACAAGACTCCTCTGCTATTTCACAAGTCTCATACTGAGCTCAGCAAATTTGCTTTTCTGGCCTTCCATTTGAATAATGCACAGGTATGCAACTATCCTGGGCTATTGTATATTCCAAGGTTGCTAGCCAAAACTTTGTAATAAAATAATTTTTTAGGTTTTTTTTATGATTAAGAAGTGTTTATTTTTATGCCTGTGTTTATCTGTTTTGTGCTGTCAGGTCTAAAGAATGCCTCTCACCCCAAAAGTCCTCTAGCTAATGAGCCATGCCCTCTCAGAGTCAGAGAGGACCCACTGTTCTCCACCATATGTACAGACATGCCAGGCAGTTTTTGCTCATTTAGCTGTAGGTTATCTGACCACGACCGCTCACTACCATATGTGCATTTCTGGCAACCACATTCACACAGTCACTTTTCTGATCTTTTTTCATAACATTGAAAGCTTTTCTGTCCAACATTATTCCGCTCATTAATTTAGTTCTTACCTATAATACAGCGGTAATCAGCCAAGACGTGCCAGTCTCCAGTCCTGTTGGCGTGGGGGCATAAACTGAGCTGACACTAAGATTGACAGATGGCAGCTTTGTGACCTGTACATACTTTCATAATAAGGAATTGTACCATAATAAGGAACTATAGCCTTCATGTTTTTGAAGTTGTGAGCTGTAGTAAGCTACCAGAAAACAGCAAAACTCTCATAAAACCTATATTGGTATTGGTCATGTACAGCAGTCCTTTGCATATTGACACAGAACTGTTCCATGTTTAAAATGTCACAAAACTAATTTTAAAGTATTAGAAGTATTAGTAGCCTGTGTAAAGCCTAGTAAGTTGGGAGGGTAGGGGGTGGTGAGTCAGAGGGGATTGTACAAATAGGGAGGACCTAAAGACATCTAATTTGCATAACTGCAACACAGACACTCACCAGCTCTCATTACACCTGATATTAAGATGTATTTTGAGCAATCATAATAATGGTTTATAATTTCAGTTGTTGGGTCAGATTTGTGGGTAATGTCAGTTTGGCATCATTTGACTTAAAGTATGTAAAGTAGCCTGCAATTTTAGGTTTCAAACAGGGATGCTTAATGGTGCTTACTAAATTAACTATTAACCAAACATATGTAAGGAAACACTCTGATGACATGTCTAACTCTAATGACAATGCATGTTCTCTCTCCAATCACAATTCAGAGTTTATGCATATGCTATATCTCATATTCTAAATCTAAATCTATGCACTTGGCAGACGCTTTTATCCAAAGCAACTTACATTGCATTGTACTATACATTGTTTCTGTGTATGTGCAATCCCTGGGCTCAAACCCATGACCTTGGCGTTGTTAATACCATGCTCTAACCACTGAGCTACAGGAAAGCTATTCTGTAACTTAGTTATTCTGTAACTTTGTGCCAGTTTTTGTTTTAATAAAAAAACACTTTTCCCTTAGTAGTAAATCAAATGAATGTTGCCATTATTTTTTAATAATATGCAATCTGTACATAAACTATCTGCTAGTATATTTTGTTTAATAACCTTTTAAGCCACAGCAAGTACAGAAAGTGTGATACTCGTTAAAATGATTAGTCTGAGAACTCTGTGTAAGTCAGAGAGGTTGTCTGGGTTACTGTTGTACATCTGATGTCATATGATGATGTATATCATAACAAGCCTAATTCCCACCCTGCTACAATGTATTTTATGACTGCACCCAAAATCCTGCAGTGTTTGTTGGTCTGGTGTATGTTAATGTCTTCAGTTGGTGCTGTAAGATGGGTGTGCACTGCTCACAAGCTGACCCAGATATAGAAAACACATCTGGGAGAGCACAGACCAGGCATGACCGAGTATAGCCACCTGTCCCTGAAGCATTAAGCCCTGCTGAGCACCAGGTACTGATCTCTTATAAAGATCAATGGTCCCCAAGACAGCTGGAGAAATATTGATCAGTTCTATTTAAAAGCTTTTACATTATGGTCATCCCTTCTGTGTATATATGTTGTATGTTCTGTATGTTGTATATATTCCATCATTGCTCTTAATAAACCATCTTAAACCAGCCCAAAACTTCCTGCTTTAAAGTGCCTAACCGTAACAATATCTTTTTGATATTTGCCATTAACCAGGCAAACTTTACCTTTTAAACTTTACCTAGTACCTTTTAAACCTGACTTTGTTTTGATCCCAACAGATACACCCCAACTACAAGAAGTGCCAATGTTTATATAGTGCTTTCCAGTCTTGTGTGCAATATGCATCAGCGTGAGCTGCCTGATGCTGAGATTACAGTCCAGCTGAGGCAGCTGATCATGGATATACTGGCAAAAACACTTGAAAGTGAATAAGTACATGAGGTGTGTTACACCCCCAGCTGCTGATGGCCAGCGGAGAGTGGAAGCAATAAAAGTGGATTAGCGCTGGATTAGCTGACTGTCACTTCACTCTGCGTTTTTACTCCCTCCACACACATTCCTATAGGGAAACACACACACAGCACTTTCCGTGAATTAGTCATACGTTGGCATTTCATTACTTATTTTTTAATGCTAGAGGCACAAATTCCATGTTCTAGCACTTCAGATAAACAGAAAAGCAAAAAGCAATATATATATTTAATTTGACTTCATGCTGCAATCCATAACTTTTGACTCTCTATCACCATCTCTGTTTGAAACATAGAATTGCATGTTACTTTACGTACTTTAATCTACAAATCTTAAAGTCAAACTCTCTTTTCCCAGGAAATTTGACCTTTGTGAATGTATTGTGAATCTGGATAAAGTAAGGAGAACATTTTGGACACTGATCTGTTAAGTATTTGCTCAGTTAATGTTTTGTTTATTTTTTAACCAAAAAAGTTACAGATTGCAGCTTTAATACTATGACTTCACTGAAGTCACATTTTCTGAATGAAACATTGCACACATGTTCATAGTTTTCATAGCAGGATTTTCTGACTCCTAAAACTAAACCTCACACAAAGTAAAACCAAACCTGCACACACACACACACACACACACACACACACAATGAAATAGGAAGAGAAAGCTGGAATAGTAATAGTGTAGGAATTAACATCTTGATATGTCAGAGGACTGTAGTAGTAGGGTTGATTAATGGGTTACTACTGCTGTTGTGCTGTGCTAAACCTGTGGTGATTTACAGAGACTATTAAAGGCTGAGATGGTCACTATAAGTCCACTTCATCTTGTTGATATATAGGAGGAAAGATGGGGATACCAAAAGTAGAAAAAACAAGAGAGCTAAAAGCATAGGGTGGCAGGTAAAGGAATGTGAACAGAGAGGTAAAGATGCTGTATGCCGAATCTAAGCACAGATGACTTCTTTTCCTGTTGCTCCATTCCTATTGGGTATCGCAGGAAATGGCAGATGATCTGGGGCGACAGAAGTCGGAGGGACCAACTCATGCTACAGGCTTATACATCTTTTTTAGTGTGCTGCTTGGTTTAATTCAGTCGCGGTTAAAACCTGGGCATGAACTTTCAACTGTCCTGACAACAGAGTGTCATTAAACCTTATGAGACCTCACACCACAGTGCCCACATCCAAAACAGGATAGGAAAACAGGAGACAATGAAAAAGAAACAGGGAAGAGAGTGAGAGAGATGCTTTGACAGGATTACATTGAACAAAACAAAGCCCAAGGCTGTTTTGTGTGTCTGTGTAAGTAGAATTGGATGTTTGGATCCAAACTCTGTTCCATGTGTTGCTGTGTTTGTGTAAATGTATGTGTGTGTGCGCACATGACAGAGGAATGCAGATGTGGAATGCAGTTGTCACGTAAATTCAAGAAGATTCCCAAGTCCTGCCTCTCCTAGACAGTTATCAGGAATTGTTTATCTTTGTTAAAGCTGCAGTGTACCAATTTTTGTTCCATGAGTATAACCAAATTAATTTAAAAAAATAATAACTGCGTTCAAGTATGTTTTCCTGAATTCTACAGACAGGTGAATCATCCCGCCCCAAACTCATGTCGTTAGATGCACCAGTTCTGCCATGTCAAGATAAAGTGGTCAGGTTGGCATAGTCTAGTCTACCTCTGCTTGTAGATGCTGTAAACATTCTACATTATTATAAAAAGCCATTTACAAGTATCTGAGTATTCTTACAAAATAAAATCAACTAAAGTGTATTCATTATGGCCTCTTCCCCTTTTTTGCAGCACTCATATAGATTGTATACTTTTGTCTGTCTGCTATAAGGTCTTGGGGCTGTGTTTGTTCTTGTGTTGGCATCAACCAATAAGAAGACAAGATTTTTGAAAATCCGCTTACAAACGTTTTATTTGTAGTTCTCTCTGCATATTAAGCAATGAATCTAGCTTAATATTAGATTTTTTGCCTTGTGTCTGCATACCCCCATCCTAATCATAACCAGAGTTTAAAGAGTTCATTGTTGATGAGTTTCCAGAGGATACCAAACTGTCAGCCCTCAGGGGACCATTCTGGTTTTGCTGTTGAGTACTGAAGTGTCCACGATCTCACATCTTCTCCAGTTGTCAGCTGCCAGCACTGTCAGTTCAACTCCCTTCAGTGGCATCAAACTCAGCTTTGAAAGGGAAAGTCTGACACTTTTGTTTTCCATTTTAAAGGCATTTATTATTTATAGCGTCTACCCTGTAGCTATATTAACTGATGTGCTGAAAATATGCATGTGGAGGAAAATCAAACTATTCTTCTTCCATAACCCAGCACATGATAGAGATTCATGCTGATTTACTGACCTCTGTTTTCCATGGTCTGATTGTGATCTCAAGACCATTTCAAGTCTTGTCAAAACAATGTCCTGTTAAATTAGACATGAATGGTCCAAATTGAACCTTTCAATGTAATTGAATCATCTATGAAGTCACAGAGGTCACTGAGGAGTGACATTCTGATTAGTTTTGCATATGGGCCTTTTGTGGGTGAAATGTCCAACTCCAGTTAAATTTGTGCACATTTGTACTACTACAGAGACTGCTATGAAGTCACGAGACTCAGTCTGCTTAATGTCAAAGTCATTTGTTTGTGAAGAAATGTGGTGAGTAATGGTTGCCCATGCAGAAGTCACCATCTTATGACTAGGGTGTTGCGGGTGGTTAGCAGAGTGTTGTAATTGCTATGATTTTAAGTTTATTCCTATTCAGTAGCCAGAGCATTGCTAGGATGTTCTGGAAGGGTACGTGCTGGCCTGGGTTAAATAAATCCAATACCTAAGTCTCTATGATATTCTATGATAGTGATACTCTATGATAGTTACTAGATAGGACGTAGGTCCCTCCTACAGGTCTAAATCCATCATAGTAAAAAAAAAAAGTCTGATTGCTTTGAAAAGCAATACAGTAGCACACCTCTCCTCAACAAACCATATGATTTGCATTATCAGTCATGTCTGTAGCAGAGTGTGGGATGGATTTATACACCAGCGTTTAATAAAGGGATAGTTCACTGAAAATTCACTGAACATATTATTTTTCCCTACTATTGTCATTCCCCAAAATTGTTTAGTTTACAGACATTCTTCAAAATATCTTCTTGTGTTCAGCAGGAACAGCTTGAGGGTGAGTAAATGATGACAGAATTTGAACTATCCCTTTAAGAATGGGATGTGTTTAAATCCCTTACTCAAAGTCTTGTGTTTAAACCCTAAAGGGGGTCACACAATGGACATGAAGTGCAGTGCCGTGCTGTGTCCTGCCACATCTGTATGAGACAAGTGTGTGGTGGCAATAAATCATCCCTTTTAATTAAAACGCTGCACACAAATGACAAAACATCCATCTCATGAAGCGTATTATGACAGACTCTGATGGAGTACAGCATGCCCTTTTACTCCCTTCTTCATAAGAAAAAATATAAAAAAACAACAGCAATAAAAGTCTCCTCTGGGGCCTCACATGACCTTCTGCTGATGTGGATATATAGATCATTTTGGTTTGGCTTGTTTTGTTCCATAGAGAAAACCACAAATTGTACACCAAGGCCACTGTGACGTTTTTGTCCCAGTGCAATACATTGGTATTTTTCCTCTAAAGGCAGATTTCAGAAATCATTTACAAGAAATATTTAATTATTGTTCAACTGAAAAATTATATACTATCATATTTAATGCAAAAACATATGCTTAGTTTAAAAGGTGCGGGTTGAAATAATATGGAATTTAGTGCATAGCTTGCGTACATATATAGCTTGCGTGCATACACTCTCCCACTTAGAATGACCATATCAAAAAGGTCAATAAGTAATGCGATTCAAATTCAGCATAATTGAATGTGCTCAGAATTGTTGGTTTGAGCTTTAATGGGTAAACCTGAGGTACAGAAACAAGGACATGCACACAGATAAACGTCTCCATGTACATCGCAGGTTGTTTAGTTCAGGTGGATGATGTGGATACTCTCAGCTTGCCCTTTACCTCCTGCTATGGTATTACATACTAAATCGACTAAGCTTTAAGCAGGATGCATTTTAAAGCTCAGTTTCTTTAACATACATTTTGAACTGCTGTCGGTTCCTGTGGCAAGGGCAAAGTTAATACCTCATAACAGCAGCAAAGGAGGAAAAGAAATTTCATATTCCAGTGTTTCTTTTCTCACCGCATTAATATGCTGGCTTGCCACCTACATTTAAGCAACATTTTCTCTGAATGCAGGCTTTTAAAATGCAGCACATTATTTTGTACCCTTTAGCTGTGTATTTGCTCCTTTTATTTTCTCATTCGTCATCAGCCATCTTTGGAGCTTAAAACATTAAAAGATTTTCACATTCAGAATTCATCATTTTAATTCCATATTTTTGTCTCAAGAGCGCAGCTGGTGTGGAAGGAAGAGGATAACTCAATCCTTACCTCAGGGCTCAAAATCATATTATGGACTAAAATATATAAGGCTGAAAGCCTATGTTGCTATTTTGTTCCTTTTTGTGAATAGCCCTAAGGATCCATTGCACTCCATGCTAAAAAAGTAAATTCACAAATTATTTGTCTTGCACTATAATTAGTTTGCATTTAGGTTATAATGTGCTTATTTGTGCTATCAAGGAACACTTGGCAACATGCCTCAGAGGGGTTAGCCTGGTTTAAATGAAGGTAAACAAAGAAAGAGAAAAATAAATGTGAATCCATCTCCTGCTTTGCATGTTCCCTATTATGTTGTGAAATCAGTGTTTTTATCACGCATTGAAACAATTATAGCTTGCATAATAGAACATATTGTTCTAAGGTGGATAATTGGTAAATCATGTCAAGTGGATAAAAACTATTGGATAATGCAGAACCAGTTACATTTTTTATTTATTTGTCACTATTTAAATTTTAATGTAAAGATGTCCTCTTATTAAACACTGCAGAGTTGTTAATATGATCTACCAAGTATCTGCTTTTTAATGGGGTGAATAAAACTGTGTTATCTGAATCAGAATCTCTGAAAAACAAGATTTTTCTCCTCTCCATCGCTGGCTTTCTGTTTTTAATTGCCTACATGTCAGATGTGTTTTTGTACTGATTGTATACATCTCCATGCAACAGCAGTTCTATTAAAACCTGCACAGATCAGTTCTCTGCAGAGAGATAAGTCTTTTTTGCCAGTCTATCTTTGCCAGATAATATTTCTATTTACTGCATGTGTTTGGCTTTTATTCAGAAACTTGCCTTTTAACAGGAAGCCATAATTTGACTCTTAACTGAATTATTTTATGGTATTCATTAGATGTTTTAAGAATATGTGAACCACTGGAGGTTTTTTTATACTGTATACATGTTCACATCATCTTAGGGAAAACTATTTGTTTAGAGTGGAAATAACTAAGGGTTAAATAAGTTAAATAATTAATAACTAACTAACTAACTAACTGACTCTATATAATAAAGCTTTCTTTTAACTTTGTCAAGGTCATGGGTTTAAAACCCAGGGAATGTATATAAAATGTATAGCTTGGGTCCACTGTTGCTTTGGCTAAAACTGCCTGCCAATTGCAGAGATATAATGTTAACTGGGATAAAAGTACAATAAACACTTTAACATGAAAAACACTCTTCATCGTTCAGGCGAAGACAATATTGATGTGACATGATATTACTGAACCAGTTCCAATGTCTGGCTCTGTTTGACAGTGTATTTAACTGGACAATGGGTAGATTGTAACCAGATACTTTGTAACCAAAATGGAAAATTTGTTTGCATTGATGGTTAGCTAAAATTGGAGTTTAAATTCTAAAGGAGTTTACTGCACTCTTTCTTTCTCTTTAAGGAAACGTCTAAGACGCAGTAAACTTAAGCATTCTTCATTTGTTCTCTATTAAATATCATTGATGTCTAGGAGAAGCGACTGAGATATGAAAAAGACCTCATTTGTGTTTTTCCCTTCTTATGGGAGGTACCCTGAATGCTGTCTTCACTGTCAGATGAAGGCCTTGTGTCCTCTTCTCAACGGCTGGGTAAACACACTGGACTGTGGTAGCCAGACAGTGGAAAATCTTAAGTTTCTTTGCCCACACCAAGCGCCAAGTGCTATTAAATTTCTTGGAGAATAATAAAGCATAACCTGCATTTAATTTGATGTTTTACTCTTCTGAATTTTTGAGGAAACTGGACGTGCAGCTTTGCCTATGCTACACTGAGCCAAAACATCTGGGTCTCTCATCAATCCACTAAAAGTTGAAATCTAGCAGACTTCTCAGACTACAGGGAAAATGAGAGAGGGAGACACGCCTGGATTGATTTAGGTCCCAACTGCTCCGAAATCAGGTCCGCCTTAGAGTTGTCATTAGACTGTGCCTGGTTCTGGATATTATTCATAGATTTGAAGGTAAACATATGTTTATTCTAGTGTGCACACTTCTAAGGCGTAGCAATTAATGCTTAAGCCTGAAATTAATTAAAAGGGAAGGGAACATACGGTGTTGCTATAGCTCAGTGACTCTGTCAATCACGCTGCTTGAAGCAGATATGCAAGCCTCTAACAAACATACCTCCAAAACAGACACGAATGTGTGGAACAGGTTGACTTCTGCTCAAAAATACAGATACAGACAATTTTCACTTGGCAGCAGGTCAGCCATTGCAGGCTTTCAATTGTGGTGTAAGAAGGCAGAATGAGTCAAAGTTGAAGCTGTTACTGTGTATTAGCACCTGGATACTCTCTACTGTGGTGGCGTCCATGCTGTCTGCTGGATGTTTGTCATCTTATATATCTATATATCTTATACAATCCATATATTTCTATGGCCTGGATTGTAATGTCCTTGCAGAAGACCTGATATACAGCAACAAATTCTGCAGTAGTATTTCACCACATCTGGTGACACCTGGCATCAACATTTTCCATCACAGGGTAAGACCACTGCTGCATGCAGGAAGTCTTGCAGGTCTGTCATTTACTGTGCTATAGGAGCCACTCTAGAATACAATACTAGCCTGATTTGTTAGTTCATTAAGATAAGAATTAAGATTTATTTTAATGCTAAAATGAACTTTTTACTTTTGGATCAGATACTGTTTTCTCTTTATTAGATTGTTCCCCTCTTTCTGTTTTGTTGGTCCACTGCCCACAGTGTGTGAGGCCACTGGCTCTTGTCCAGAAACAGCAGTGTGGGCTTTGTATTCTGTCAACAATAAATAGCCCTATGGTTTAAGGGTCAAGGTTGCAGAACCCTTCCACCAGTATAGAGAGGTTTCTGCAGTAGGGCTTAAACCTAGCGAGTTTAAAGCTTGTTCTCATTATGTTTCTCTGTCTTGAAAAAGCAAACCCACATCTACTTGTAATGATCAGGTGTGAATGGACTTACAGACAAAGGCAGGAATCAATTTCAGTCAGCCTTGGCTTTTCTTACATCCTAATTTAATGACAATTATGTTAACAGAAGCCTCTAGTAACTCTAGCTTGATTTTACTCTTCATTGTTTTTGAGATATGTCATAGTGCAAGTTATAATACAGTTAAATACTCATTCTCAATGCGTGATAGCAGGGATGTTGTTGGGGTGGCAGTCAGGAGCCTTGCTCTGTAAAGATTTACAGCATTTACGTGTAGGCTTGAATAGACTATATTTCTGGCCTTAAGCGACTGTGGAGCATCTGTGTGTTGGATAGTGGGGCCACTGCAGTACTCAGAAAGCCTCAGGGAGTTGGATTTGCCGCTTTTAAACAAAGAGAATATGTTATATTCTCTATCTGTATGGTGAGGAGAGACAGACTTTATCATCACGTTGGCCTCTGTGAGAAACTGTGAGAATCATTAGCGTTTTTGTTAAAGATTCCATTCATGATATGCATTCAAACCTCTGTTACTTCTGTTTATAAAGATTATATCTTGGTCATTTGTGAGTCTCTGACCTCCCTTGTGTAGGATAAAATTGTGATCATGTGATTTTTTCCATCATTTGGCACACTTATGATATTTAATCAGTGTTAACATAGCGTAAAGAAAGCCATAACAGTTTGTGATGCATCAAAGCCAACTAAGACCTGATAAAGCTGACTAAAGTTGCAGTGTGTAATTTGTGCACCATCAGTGGAACCAAATGGAATTTCGCAAAAACGTAGTTGATTTCAAACAGGTTTTTAAAACACTCTCCCCATCTGCCATTGGTCAGGACCTGTCCTTAACTCATGCCATTGGTTAAGACACTAATACTGTTTTGGGCTGGTCAGAATTTGTAAATAAACTGTCAGGGATAAGCGGGGAAGAACCCAGTCGCAGACAGCAATTAACACGAATGAACACTTTATTGAAAATAAACAGAAAGCAGAACCCACGGGGGGGGGCAAAAACGGAGAACAAAGGCAGACTAATATCCAAAACAGAATATAAACTAACTTACTCAATACACGTAAATTAACTCAGAGCAAAATCCGGAAAACACAACAAAATCAATAATGAGCGATAAAGGATACAAAACATCAGAACATTCACAACACCGACTTAACTTTGAATATTTGCCAAACAAGACTTGACGGGGCAAACAACGACAGGGTTTAAATCAGGCAAGACAACGACAGACAACAATGAAGCTAGAAACGATGACGAACCGGCATGGGACAGCAGACACGGGGGCATTAAATAGAACAGAAAACAATGACAATCAGGTGCGCGAAATCAAACTGAAACAAGGAAACAAGGGGGCGGGGTCGAGACGCAAGGCCAGACAGCACATGGCATATGTAAACAAAACAGAGGCCCTGTGCTTCCAGAGAGAATTAACACCCAGAGCGTGAGTCTAGATTCCGACTCCCGGAAACCAGAACCATGACAAGACAAGTCAGAATCTAACCTCACGCTCTGACATAGAACACTGGGGGTGACACAAACGTAAGATAAAAGATTTTGATATCCCCAAACTTTCAAACTACCAATGGTTTACCTATAGTTAACTCTGCACATTAAACTGGGATAGGAAAATATATTTATCATATCACCTTAAACGACACTTTACTTCTGAAAGCATACATGCATGCATTGCAGATGGTTAGATGTGCTTGTCCGATAGTGATAACATCCAGTGCTGTTTTGCCCTGTCTCTGTGGACCATTATCTCTAAATATTCATGGCTCAGGTTTACAGGCAATGTGTGAAGCAGTACGATGCTAATTGGCTCTGCCTGTCTGCGTGTTTGGGTGTGTGTGTTGTGGGAACGTGGTGAAGCAGGTTATTTAAAATGCAGAGCAGCGGTGGCTGAAGGAATGCTTCAGTTCATTTTTGCCATCTGGTCATTTTCACTGTGACTCAGAACTATCACCCCAACACATGCTGCTAGCTGTGACACCACACACACATACACTTATGTATATAGGCTGTGTTGCGAAATTTATTGAACTACAGCCTACATAAGCAGCTGCCTTCTAAGACAGCATCTTAACCCTGAAGAAATCTCAGAAGTTTAGATTCCGAACAGTCTACATAGGCAGCGGCTCTGTGCTTCATGCAAACATCAAGACCAATGTTGATTTCAATGAGTTCAACATGAGCATGTTTCTAAGCCAATAACACAATATTTTAATAAGCCTAAAAATACACCACACATATATTGATAATGTATTTATTGTTGTATTCCGTATTCTGAGATTGCTTTAGGATAAATGGGGTGTTGCCTTAGAATTTAGACAAAAGAAAGCATTTTTCGGGCTAAATTAGAAGGGTTTTCCAAAAGGCAGGCAGCGTAATTATTCAGTGGGGCAGCTTAATAAATTTGGCTACCTTTTGGAACAGTGTCAGGACCATGTCTGTGATGCCTCAAAATGCTGTTTACGCAGACAAGGATGGATTATGACATTGATGTGCCCATTGCATGGATGGGTCAGTTCACAGTCGTGTTTCTGTTGCAGCGAGGAGTGCCCTCTGTCAGTTCATGATCGCATTCTGGGGCCCCCTCGATCATTTACCAGGGCCCCCTGTTGGTCTAGTGCCCTAGGCATGTGCTCAGTAGACCYATGTGTTAACCTTAATCTAAGATCACCATTTCAACCATACAAAAACATCAATTTCCTCCTTACACTTAAGATTAATACCCTTACCCTTAAGAGAAATAAAACAGAAACAAATGCAACAATTTCTGACATTGAGTAAGGGGACACAGATATGAAACGGATGCATTATCTCATATTATTTGGCCTTGGAGAATTTGATGAGAAATATTTAAGTTCATATTGGTATGTTTGACTTTGGTGTTTAACCAGATCTAAACACTGTTTAAAGACATTGTTGAAATCTTTGAAATTCAACAACAATTAAACACAGTTAAGTTTACTGGGTCCTTTATTTTAGGATTAAAAATCTGAAAAGCAGTGGACTTCATGATGCAGATGTCTTACTGCTGCTGGGAAGACACAGTTAAGATATTGCATTAATCTTATCACTGCTTCACTAGTTTTAATTCTAAATTGAACTGCGGTAAGACAAATTACGTTTTTAGAAGAACAAATATTTAATTTAGTGTCTAAATTAATATGAAGTCATTATAACTGCATGCATAATAATAATGAAATTTAGTGAAAAATAGTAATAATAGTGAAAGTTTTGCAGTATAGCATTACTTTCCTACCAAAATAACCTGTAACAACAAAAAATTTGAACATAACATAAAAGAAAAGGGAAAAACAGGGTAGTTATAATCTCTTTCAAAGAAATAAACATCTAATCTGCAGTGTGTTAAGGCACACTGAGTATGTTTACCCATAAATATGGATTTATCATGCATTACAATTTCAGGCCAAGTCCCAAAGGACATCTGGAGGTTTGCTTACCTCATGCATGCATAAGTGCACAGGTACTCAGCCTGGGAAGATTTGACATGTGATAGTTTACTGTACCTTTGGCCAAAGCCCAGTTTGCGGTGAATGTCAACAGACAAGGGCAACAGATGGAGTGAACAGACAGATGAGAGGAGCAACATAAAAGGGGGAAGGGTAAATGAGCGGATGTGTTATAATTTGCAGTGGAGCAGAGCATCAAGTCGGTGACCTGTAGTGCATAAATCTCAAAAGGTCATTTCTGTCATTTCTGACACAGTAGACTATGCACAGACATGTTATAGCATTAAGTACTGAATAAAAAATCCTCGATTTTAGTGTGGTGTAGCATCTAGCTGCTTTTGACTGACATCTTGACCTCTTCTGCCAGAGGTCTTACACACCCTCTGATTGAGAAATGAAGAGGGAAAATGGCCGCAGACTGGCGTCACACTAATATTTTTTCTGATTCCACGTACAGATCTCAACACCCCATTTTGGCAGCATATCAACATGAGGTTCTCTGAAATACAAACAGGATATACAAAATACAGTACATTTTCATAGAATGAATTACTGCGATTTATTCAGTACTACAGTAATACTTTAATAGTGTTTTGTGAACACTGGTAATTGTGCATTTACACTATATTGCCGAAAGTATTCGCTCATCTGCCTTTAGACGCATATGAACTTAAGTGACATCCCATTGTTAATCCATATGGTTAAATATGACGTCGGCCCACCCTTTGCAGCTATAACAGCTTCAACTCTTCTGGGAAGGCTTTCCACAAGGTTTAGGAGTGTGTTTATGGGAATTTTTGACCCTTCTTCCAGAAGCGCATTTGTGAAGTCAGACACTGATGCTGGACGAGAGCTCTAATTCATTCCAAATGTGTTCTATCGGGTTGAAGTTAGGACTCGGTGCAGGCCAGTCAAGTTCTTCCACACCAAACTTGCTCATCCATGTCTTTATACACCTTGCTTTGTGCACTAGTGTGCAGTCATGTTGGAACAGGAAGGGGTCATCCCTAAACTATTCCCACAAAGTTGGGAGCATAGAATTGTTTAAAATCTCTTGATATGCTGAAGCATTTAGAGTTCCTCTTAAGTTGGCGACCTCTGCGCAGTATGCAACTCAGCGTTCACTGACCCCGCTCTGTCATTTTACGTGGCTTACTACTTCGTGGCTGAGTTGCTGTCATTCCCAATCGCTTCCACTTTGTTATAATACCACTGACAGTTGACTGTGGAATATTTAGTAGCGAGGAAATTTTACAACTGGACTTGTTGCACAGGTGGCATCCTATCACTGTACCATGCTGGAATTAACTGAGCTCTTGAAAGTGCCCCATTCTTTCACAAATGTTTGTAGTAGCAGTCGGCATGCCTAGGTGCTTCATTTTATACACCTGTGGCCGTGGAAGTGATTGGAACACCTGAATTCAATTATTTGGATGGGTGAGCGAATACTTTTGGCAATATAGTGTATCTCTTTTGGGCTTGCTGTAGAACATTTTTGTTTATGTGTAGCTTTAGTGAGGAAAATATTTACATTTAATAAATACACAATAGTCTCTCTCCACTTTCTTATGAGTCATTTAAGAAAAAAATGCTCAGCTAATACTCAGCTAAGTCTTAGTCATATACCCAGATCTTCAAACTGAGGGCAGAAGGTCTGGGCTCCATAGCAGCTTTCATTGATCAAGGACCAATCTGATTTACATGTAAAGCAATCCCTGAAATCCAATGGAATTCAATGACAACTTTGAAACTCCTAACATGTTTCCAGCTTTGTGTGCCTTATGCATCAGACAGTCAGTCAAAATGTTGTGGGTGTGACATCTAAGGCTGAGAATTTGCTAATCTAAACAATCATTATAGATCACTATCCACATAATGAATAACTAGGGCTGTTAACGTTTACCTGCTGAGAGAAGTGTCCAAGACAAATTTCTGATTCTTGACTATATAAAAATTAAATGTAATGAATTTGTCCATAAAGCTTATGACTAAAAACTGCTAGAAGGATAACGAACTAATGCCAGGTGTAATACCATCATCCTGCATATCCTACTAAACAGTGTGCATAAATTACATCATTCTTCTTCTCGACTGTAACTGGAATGCAAAAGGTGATTCTTGACAACCAAGTCAACAAACAACATGGAAGAATGACTTGCAGTCATTTTTACACAGGTTTGGATAAAACAGTTGAGAATTACTGATGATACAGAAACTAACCAGACATATACGGGTGTTTTAGTTTTTTTTGTATCCCATTTTGCCTTCCCATCCTCTTGAGCTAAGAGCGTGCACACCTGATGACTGGTTGACTAGATTTTAAAGCAGTTTGAAAACGATTTGTAATGGCGGTGAATAGTTGCAGTGCGCACACACTAGAGGGTCATCAGTAACAGGCACGCAGGGTGTCTGTGATTCAGGGCTTTTGTTACAGACTAGTCACATACTTAAAACATGAAAGTTCAATGAGTTTCAGACATGTTGCGTGTTTTTGGCTTAAGAAGAAACTTGGCTTTAGAAAAAGAAGAGCACAGCTGACAGGATGGCTGCAGCAAAACAGTAAGGCTGCAGGAAGCAACAGATCATGGGTAACAGAGTGGAAGAAAAGAGCCAGAAAATGCAAGGAGTTGACGTCTGTTGCTTGCTTCTTTGTCTTAGGTGTCTGCAAACACAATCGCTCACATTTGTCTTCATTAACAGTTCAGAAAGGTTTTGGTCTGACAGTAGCAGGTCTACATACTCTCCAAATCATTCAGAACACTTATGCAGGCTAGTACAGACGCACTAATCAGCTTTGCATTTGTACTGGACAAACTAATGATTTTGTCCACATGACAAATCACACAGGCTGCCTGTTCATCATATACAAATACGAAGCTCAGAGCACAGATGATTCAGCTAGCAGTCAGCTAGAACTATGCCAACGCTGTTTAGAGAAGAGAAATAACCCAGACATTAATCTCTGTTCTGCTTTGACGTAGACCTATAGCTACAGAGTTTACCTTAGTGCAACAGAGTGAACAGAGGGCAGCTAAAAGACACAGATATGCTTTACAGTCAATGCCAGTGAAGTTGAAGTTGTAGGGTATTGAGATGAAATCACCAGTCTAAGAGGATCAAGCATGGCTCTTGGCTTCTTTGGCAATGGCACAGCTTCGACTGACAGTGACGGCACGCTTTCTCATTTTTACACACAGCGAAATAAAAGCAGATTTAAGCACTGCCCCATTTGTCCTCATTGTCGACAACTGCTCATTTTTCTTGCCTGTTCGGCTGTATTGTATTGCATGTAATGCATTGTACAAGGTGAGAGAAACCTCTTGCAAGACAATTGTTTTTCATCTTTTGTCTCTGAGCTGCTGTATTGCTTTATATTTTGACAGTGTTATCAATTTATATTTTTACCTCTGTGGCAAATTTATGTATTTGTTTACATGCAGTAAGAAGATCTGCATTTTTACAATCCAACTTGTTGTTGTGCCAAAGTAATAATTTTTTATAAATAATTGTTTGTTGATATTGTACATTCAGCCGGTTATAAAATAACACTGCTTATCCTCTATTGGTATGGTGGGCATCTTGGTCAGAGGCAGGGAAGCAGTTTTAGTTACCAAATACTGCATTAAAATTCATAATATACATGTCCATGAGTGCAACGGAGATGCAGAGGCGTGAGGATCCATTTGCAGCCTTTCATTAGAGTCGTCAAATAACAGGCAAGGGTCGAAATACCAGCAAACAGTAATGTGGGGAATAGCAAAATCAAATACGTAAACACAGGCTGAGATCGAGGCAGACAGCAAACAATCATAAACATTAAACAGGCACAGTTCGAGTTAGGCAGCAAACAATCCAAACACGTAATCCAAAGCAGAGTCAAAAGGGCAGGCAGCAAACAATCAGAAAACCATAAACAATCCAAACACGTTAACCAGTTAAACAACAGGGAAACCCACTCTGAAATGCAAGCCGAAGCAATACAAGACATCGCAATGTCTATAAAGAGTCTATAAAGGTCCAGGGTTTATGTAGCCCGGCTAATCAGGTGGCAAACAGGAAGTAATCAGTGTGAGGTACAAGGTCACATGGGAGTTGTAGTCTGAATTCAGTTTAGTACTCTGGCGAAGGCTCCCTCTGGTGATGTGGAGGAGGCGGAGTGGTGGCTTCATCCATAACAATGAGACCTTAATTAAAAAAAAATTTTACTGCGTAAAAAATAATTTTTGTTTTTTTTTTACTATTTTTGTTGTTGTAATTTTGTTTTCATTAAAGGTGTATGCATAAGGGCATGTATTTAGGAAACATTGATTTGTATGGTAACAACAGTGAAGAAAATTTTATGGTTTACATTTTACATTAAAGTTTAATTATGCCTTAAAAGAAATGTATTTATAGGGATCTCAAATATCCCATATATGTATTGGTATCTCACTGGCCCTCATTCCCTTCTCAATGGCCATTAATCCCCAATAGCACTTAAAAGATCATGGAAATGTCACGGATGCACAAACCAGACAGGCATGACATAGGACAGGCATAATCTGCAACAAAACTGACAAAAGCACTGATAACACAACTGAATGCAAATACACAACATCATTAAATGAAACTGGTGAACAAAATAGTGGGGACACAGTTTGAGAAAAGGGAGGTGAGGTAGGACCAGGAGAACTGAAAGTCCGGGGGAGTGTGGTCGACCAAGGACGAGGATGACCACCAGACGGAGCACCTAGAGTGGGTTGTGGACCAGTGGACCTGAAACAGACTGAGGGAAACCCAGCACTCTGGCCGGAGGGAAACCCTTCACACTAGCTATAGGGAAACCTGAGGCATCGGCCGGAAGGAAACCCCAAGGCATCGGAGCAGACACAGCGGGAGCAGACACAAGAGGTGCCGGGACGGATACAGGACGGGCAGACAGGACCTGGCCCTGGAGCGCGGACCCTGAAGTGGACCCTGGAGCGGAGGGACAGAGACTTGATAGGCGGATGCCGCTGCTGGGACAGGGACTTGACAGTCAGATGCCGCCGCCGGGACAGGGACTTGAAAGGCGGACGCCGCTGCCGGGACAGTGACTTGAGAGGCAGAATGAGCACTGGGGGGGGAAGATCGGGCACTGAAGGCCGAACGGGCACTGGAATGCTAGGATGGACCCTGGAGAGGTGGGTGCCGCCGTGGAACAGGCACTGGAGAGGTGGGCGCCGCCACCAGAACAGACACTGGAGAGGTGGGCACCGCCACCGGAACGGACACTTCTGAGTCAGAAATGGGGAGCGAATTCCGCCAGCATGGCCACCCAGCTCGAAACGGCCCCCCTCCAGGAGGATCGGTGGGATGTGGTGCTGGATCCGATGGGATACTAACATGCACTACTGGCTCAGCCATGGACCTCACCGAGTCTACCACAGACTCAATGGGGTCCAATGGAGACCCATCCCTTTCCGAGCTGGGTCCCTGAGAGCCCCTCCCCTCGGAGGGACCCTCAGGAGACTGATTGCATCAATTCGGGAACCCGACTCCGGCAAACCTCTGGGGAGATGGGTGGAGAATCCCCACAGGTATACCCCAACCACGGTGGCCAGTTGAGTTCCACCATCTCCCAGAATGGAAGTCGGACCAACTCCTCCCTCTCCAGAAAGGGAGGAGGAAGGTTAAAGCCTGCCAGAAAATAACTGCTGACCAGGATCTCTGGTAACGGTACCTTGAGCTGGTCAATGACAAACAGAAACAACGACAAACAGGAAACAACAACAAGTAAAATCGTCTGCTGTCTGCTGGGTTCAGTATTGGCTGGTTTGTACTGTCACAGATGCACGGGGAAGAACCCAATCGCAGACAGCGATTCACACAACAAGTTTATTTAAATAAACAGAAAGCAAACCCCCTGAATGGTAAACATTAACAATGAACGTGAGCGACACCGATGAGAGCAAAACCAACGAGGAACATGAACAAACCAACGAGGAGTCAAAACTACAGGTGACAAACCAGCACGGGACAGCAGACACGAGGACATTAAATAGAACAACAAACAGGTGCATGAAATCAAACAAATGAGGAAACAAAGGTGGAAACAAGGATCAAGACGTGAGACCGGAGAGCACATGGCAGATGTAAACAAAGCCGAAGCCATGTGTCTCCAAATAGAATGAACACCCAGAGTGTGAGTCTAGACTCCGACTCCCGAACCCAAACCAAGACCAGACAAGATGAGTTGGAATCTAGCCTTACGCTCTGACATAGAACACAGAGGGTGTCATGATCCTGGCAAACACGATCTCCAGACTTGACACGAAGCCAGGAGCTGAGCTGCGGATCTTAACCAATACCCCAGCTTCTCCAGCAGGAATTACATTTTGTAATACATACCGAGGTATTTTCCAGCTTTTTCATCTCACTAATGGGATTAGGATAATGTAAAGGTGTGCATGCTTTTTAAAAACAGTGGGGGACAGAGAGATGCTTTAGAAACCACAATCAAAAGAACTGCTTGTCAAACCAGCTCTCCAGTGCAAATACTTGTGTTTCTGCTCAGAGGCTGCTGTTGTCACTTAGTTTCAGTACATATACTGCTTTTTGAATGTGGTGGAGGGTCTTTGTGTGTTGCCACTGTGCTTAAGTGTGCATGCACTCTGCGTTCAGCTCTGTCAGCTGAGGTCTTGTCATAAGCTGAGTGTGCTTTACAGTTCCTCTGACTCTGTTTAGGACAAGCAGATGGAGAATTACTTCCCTTTGTTCTACTGCAGTGGCGCATTTGGCATTTCATTAAGTTAAGTAGCTGTATTCACCAGCAGCTGCAGATACGAGTGCTGATTCCGAGCTACTTTGTATTTGGCTTGAGGCCAGAGTCTATTGTGTTGGATGGTTATTCCTGGGAGTAAAATTGTGGTAAAAGCCTGAACACAGTTGCCTTAGTTTTTAAATACTAGGGGTGTAAATCAGACATCTCCTCACGATACGATATATCGATTCTCTCATCCAGCAATAAGATATTTGCCAATACAATTTAAATTTGATTCATTTGGGTATATAGAGAGATTGATTTTTTTATTTAAAAATTATTTACATATTATGTGCCCAGTTTACACAGCAAGTTACATTTTTATTCTCACAAAACTCACAATCGCAACAAAAATACATAACATGAATGTATAATTAAACTCTTTGAAAATTGCACATCAAGTATTCCAATTGGGACACTTACAAAAACAAAATACACTTTAGTTTATATTTTTTAAATAATAAATAATGATTTGAGGTGACAATGACTGTATTTCTTCAGCCAATGTGCTTTCTTTAATTCCAAGTTTTCTTTTTATATACACTGACAAGTTTGTCTTATTTCCATAGTATTTTACCTGGCACTGGCAACATTTGTAAATTACATGGGTTTTCTTTGTCTGCCCATCTATTTTACCAAATACAAAATATTTTTTTCCAATTTTTCCAATTCCCATGATTTGCATCCACAATTTGACACACAGGGAGACAGTGTAATGAGGAAATGAAAATAGGCGCTTTGGCAAAAATGCGTAGCAGACGTCACGTTACGTGAAGATGTGGAGAGTATTAAAACAAAAGTACGTATATTTTACATACCTATAAAAAAGTATAGGTACTATATAAAAGTATTGATATTTTACGTGTGACATTGATGCATCATATCATTAGACATTTGATCGATACATTGATCCATATCAATGTATTGTAACAACCCTATTGAATACGGACTTTTGAAATCATCACTGGCTAACTAGATTTAGACTGAGCATTTTGAGCTAGTCAGTGCAGCGATGATGTCCAGAAAATAGGCTTATGTGAATGCTGCTATATCATTTCCTATTATTTTTTTCATAAGAAAACCTGGATTTAATGGTGCCTTGCTAATGCCATTATTAGAAACAGTTTGCATCAAGCTATGAGTGTTATTGTAGTTGTGACCTCTTTTCCATTAAAGTAGAGTGCTGGTGTTAGTGTGCCAGTCTTTTCATAGCTCTGTTCTCGTAAAGCTCATTGACGTGATATATATGGACAATGTGAGTCCATTACTGAAATATTAAGGGAAACTAGGACAAGTGTACAGAAAAAACAAAAGAACATGACCAAAGTTTTAAAATGAAAGTTCACCCAGTGTTTAAAGCTCTGCCATTATTTACTCACCCTCCAAACTCATAAATTGTTATTATTTCTGTTGGATCGCTTTGCAGCTCTTGCCCTACAAGGACAATTTTTACTAAACAGTGGCTGTCAAGTGGCAAATAGGCAAAAAACACCAAAAGTGTTTTTTGAGAGTATAACGATTTCTTCAAATTGTTTGTTTGCTATACAAAATACATAAAAGTAAATGATGAACAGAATTTCATTAAATTGTAAAGAAATATTCCATGAAAAATGAATTAGCCCCTCCATAAATGAAAAAGATTTACACATAAACAGAATTCCATCCTGAAGCGACACATACTGCTGTTTAAATCCCAGCATTGGACCTGATGCCTGGAGACAGTCTGCAAGTGTCATTTAGCATGCACATTAGGTTCTGTCATAAACCTGATGTTGTATGCAGGCTGGAGGTTGAGCATGTCATTTGTTTGCCCCAAAACATTAGATACATTTTGAATAGGTTATTATGGAGTATTAATATACAGTAGTCGTGATCTTTCATGATGTATAGCATGCTGTGCAGAGCTGTTTAAACTGTATCTGCATAGAATGCATTTGGTCTTGCCATTTTAGGCATGTGAGTGTATATGCATATAGTGACATTTGTTTCATGGACATGATATGAATAAATAGATCAGCCATGCTTGGTCTTAGATGTTGATGATTTTGGATCCATCAGAATTCTTATTCTTTTTGTGTTTTGTGGATGAATGAAAATATGGAATAACACAAGGGTGAGTAAGTGATGACAAAATTTTCAGTTTGGGGTGAACTGTCCTCTTAAGTTATTTTTCAGTGATATTCTAGTAACTTTTCATTGAAAGAATGCTCCATCCCAAAAGATCACAGTACAAGATTTATTTGGTTCATAACTAGGTTCTTTCAACTAATCAAATCAATCTTAGCATAACTCAGGGATCACAAAGAGAACCATGATTATTTAGTCCTTGGCAGAATTTAACATACATTTTTAAAAATAGTCCATATGACTGGTACTTCCAAGAAGCAGTTCAATAGCCGTGTCTATTCTTTTGCATTTAGAATTTAAAAAAAAGTTTTAATTTACTACACACATAAGAATATTTGTTTTGGAATCCATCACATCAATGTGCCATTTTTGAATCTGGGTGCAAATATATTTTAGAAGTGTGTAAAACATTTTTCTAATTTCCACTGAATCAACAACATATGGGTTTAAAACAATATGAGGGTGGTTGAATAATAATCAAATTTTCATTTTTGGTTGAACTGTCCCTTTAAAGCTAATAAAACAAATTCACATGGAATTAATTTATTGGGTTTTCTTCTCTTGTCATCAGCTTCCTGAGGAGCTTTTATTCCTAAAGGAAAATTATCAAGCTTCCAGCACATGCACACCACTTTTTGTTTTTCCACATTTCCATCATGGCTGTCTCAAAATTTGAAGATGATCGCTTGTTTTGGAGCAGAATGCCACCTAAGTGATTTGGAAATGTCAAGTGAGCTCATAAATTATAAAGGCAACATGAGTTGCAGAGTAAATATTTAATGGTATCTGAAAGCGAGTCCGATGCTCTATGGGGTTGGCTATCAGGTTCCAGTTTGAGAAAAGCACAGACTGATAGGAGGAGAAATCGAGCAGTTCTGGAATGCTTTAATCAACTGTCCTCTACCCCTTGTTGTGAACTGAGTTTTTTGTGTTACTGCATCGTAGCACACATGAGAATGAGATGAGAGAAGGATCTTAATATTATTAATATGCAATTATTATGCATGTTTTTAAGATACTGTTTGGAAATATCTTTATTATCTTAGTTGTTTCTCCTACCAATGGAGATATTTATAGTTTGGAATAGTTTGAATCACACTTTTCCTGTTCATTTCCACATCCATTTACAGATGTAGCGAGTTTAATGATTACATACTAGACAAATATTTGCCATATGCACATCCAAATAAAGAAGTGTACCAAACATCATGCCCAATAAAATCAGGAACATACATTAGGAAGAAAACTGTGTCAACTTTGATTCCATGTTGACGTTGTCTGTAATGAGTATTACATTTACTATTACAATGATGTGCACAATCATGGATCACCAGTCACTTTTGTTGTGCCCCATATTGTTCCACTAGAGATGCCAGGCATTGTCCCAAAAGAGTTAAAACTGACACACTTCCTCAGCAGATATATATTTCCCCGCAAAGGGGAAATGCAAACACTGTGCCTAATCAAAGCTACGATATGATTGTTTTTCAATTAAAGGAAATTGTGTTGCATTTCTAACTTGATTTCCACGTGTCAGATTTGAATAATGTGGTTTGGTTTTGAGTGGCAGCAAGGAGCATGTTTGGAATACTGATGACAGCTTCACTCTCACAGCCCCACTGATTCCACTGCTGGGGGGGGAGCACTGTACTCCCTCTGCGTATGGGATCCATTATTCCAAACCATATTAAACATCTTCCAGACTTCCAGGATGATATAATGGAGATTGCTGAGGGAGGGTGATCTTTAAAGGAATTAAAGGGGGAAGAGGTCTCACACATGTATCTCTGCACAACTCTGTTAATTCTATAAAGGGATATTTTACCTAAAACAATTTCCATCATTTACTCACCCTCATGTCATTCCTATGTGACCTATATGACCTTTATTCTGTAAAACACAAAAGAGCATATTTTGAGAAATGTCTCAGTGGTTTTGCGCCCATACATTGGAAGTCAATGGATGCCACTATTGTTTGGTTAATGTACTTCAGAATATTTTCTTTTGTGTTCCTCAGAAGCAACAAAGTCATAACATGTTATTGATAATATGTATTTTGATTAAATATTTTTGAGTAATACATACTGAAAAATAAAAATGTATTATTAAACTACAATTACAGCAGTACAGCAATATATGCATAATTTCATCTAAATAAAGTTAAATTACAATTGCAATGGGCTAAATCAAATTCAGATTTAACTTCTGGACTTGAACTGAAATTTAAAAGCCTGTCATTCTGTCATTCTGAATGGTGCATAATCCTGTCACTAACATTGGCCATCTGATGGGTCACAGTGTGACGTGTCAGTTTGTTGGAAGACGGACGGCTTAGCTGTTATTCATTATAGCAGAAGCACTGACAGAATATCTCAAAGTGTCTTGAAGGAGCTACATGTCCTTGAAGGCATTTCCTCCAGTCTTGTTAGTGCAGCTGCAGAAACTATTGGACCCAGTATGACAGTAAGATCTCACATATTAGGAGCTGATGATGAGAGTTACTGTGCTTTTCTTCTCTGGTGATTATCATTGCTATTAATAAGCTCTATCTATTTGAAAAGGCATTGCTATGCATTTGGCTGGACCATTGGGAACAGAACTGCTTCTCTGAGCTGCATTAAATAGTCCTAATAAAAGTGAGGCTGTGATGTGAGTGTTCTGAATCTCTCTCTCTCTCTCTGAACTCTCTGTGCTTGTGTTGTTTGTATACTGCAGATTTTGCTGAATGCTGTGATGACCTCCTGACTGCTCTATTCTCTTTGGCCAGCTGTCTTGGAAGAGCAAGGGCTCTGGTGACAGCAGTGGCACCCAAAGAAACAAAGACAACCAGCCATGGCTAGTGGTAACTAACCTGCTCTAATTATGTCTAATATATGTCATGCAGAACAGTTACATGCAGAACCACATATGCTGCTTCTGTTCAGTTCTGTGTCCGGTGTCCGATCAAGGATTTCTGTATACACACTTAAAAAATGTGTAACTTTTAAGGATACGTAACAACATCATTTTATGACAGCACTTTCAATCAGAAATTCACCCTGTTTGTGTTGCGAAGCACTGACTTTTGGACTGTTGGGGCTTCTGTGGCCTGGATCTGACATCAACTACCAAGAAAAACAACACAGTTGCTTGCCGATCATTTGAGCAAATGTGAAATTAACAAATGGAATTTAGTAGATATGAAATGAAAACAAACTCTTAGTGAGTTTGTCACTCTTTCCTTGCACCATATGCGCAACCTGGAACTGCGCACTGGAACCATGAACCGTGCAAGTAGCATTATTATTATTTAACTGGGCTGCATTCGAGACACCAAGGCTAGAAGCGGCAAGATTGATGCATCTAACATCAAAATTTACATATGCCTAAAAATCAGTAAAGTCTTGTATTGCTTATAATACATTGACATGTTGATAACACAAACAGTCTCTCAGAATGCTCTTAATTACAGATGCATACTCTAAGCATTAGTGAGTGTAGTGGTGCTTATGGAGTGTCACTAAGGGATGGGTGGGGATGAGGCTGGGAGGAAAAAATCACAATAAAATCACTACAAAGAAACAGACTACACCACTGGGTTGGGAATATTTTTAATTAAATTTTTTTTTAAATCCCACTATATTTATTTACATGAAAATTGCATAGTCTTTGGAGGCTATTACATGGGTAGAAGATGCAAATCCTCTACAACTGGACCCCCCCATACACACACACAAACACCTGAACCAACCAATCATGGCCTTCGATATTGCAGGCAGGTGTGATGGATCAGAGCTGGATCCGAACTGTGCAGGATGTGGCCATCCAGGAACGGAACTAGACAGTCCTCTTGTAAGACATTGTAGTCACACTTTATTATGCTATCTATTGAGATACCTAGTTTTGGTCAAAAATCGGCCATATCACAACCTTTGCAGAGAAAGTAATCCCATAGTGCCTTGCTCAGTGACACGCTCAGTGAAAAATCCATCCAAGAAAGACACAGAACAGTGTTGATGAACATTGATTATTAATTAAATTATTATCAAATTTGGTCATTTATGAGCAGTATCAATTTATAGCAGCCACTTCTCAGGTAAACAAATGCAACTATTTTGCCACTGTATGTTCTAATGTTCTCCTTAGTATTGATAGAAAGACTATTAATTTTGTATGAGGGTCTAATGGAGTGTGTTATTTGTGCTCTCTCTGCAGCAGCAGACGGCATTGGTGGTTTGGGAACTGAGCAGAGCCACATCAATGTGCCCGTGGCCGATCCAGGCGCCTGGGCCACCGCCATGAATAACCTGGGCATTGTGCCGATGAGCTTAACTGGGCAGCAGCTGTTATCAGGTAAAGCTCTTCACCCTCTCTCCAATTTGCTAATTCTACTGTTCCACTATAAACCTCTGTGCTCTTGACTGTCACAACAGGGGAATAAAAAACATATGCTAAAGCAGGGTCCCTATATTCCCACTCTGGCTGCACAGCCAACACACAGCCAATGCACAGAAAGCATGTTCCAGTTGGTTGAGCTTTATTCCTTTACTGAGATGCTGGATTGTTGTGGCTCTCAAAAGCTCAACCCCTGCCTGGATGGTGGCACCCATCCGCTATCTTGCCTGAAACCCCGAAAGTGCTTGGTCTTAATCCTCACTGCTGACCAAAGCTTTGTTTGGGAGTTTGGTTGGGAGCAGTAAAGCATTCTTCATTGCTGTCTCTGATTGGTCACTGATTAATAACAGCACTCACCACTCAGTCACCATAGCAGATCCGCTTCTTTCCAAATGCCATGTACATTTGTACAGATATCTATGCCAGGAATTGTCCCTTATAATCAAAGTTGTTTACGATTTTCTCCTAAACAAACTGTGAACACAGTGAGTGGACTAATGGAGTGCTTGGCAATTTGCTTTCTCTATACACTGGCAGTTCACCTTTCCTGCTTTGCCAAAACCTGTGTCAGTTTTTCATACAAATGAAGTCTCTTTTGGTTTGGAACCCATTGTAATGACTATCACGCTGAGTAAGCCATGGATTGAGGCGAATTAGACTCAGATTAAAATGCATGAGCCGATATTCAAGCTCATGATTATTTATGAGACGCTGGGATGGCACAAGTCATTTGAATTTCATATAGGAGCTTTTTTGTTCTTGGGTGATTTCAGAAATCATCTAAGAATGAATATTAAAGTATTATCCTCGGCTTCCTGTCTAAATCCTCTGGACATACGCCACAGCTGAAAGAAACACTTCTAGCAACTTGCATGAGAATTTTTTAAACACCTTTACACAGTATCCTCTGTATTTCTGTCTGTCTTTCTTATACACACATGTAGTACATGCATGCTTCCAGCTATATGTCTGTAGTTTATAGGTGGAGTTTTGTTTATGGGGGTGGGGGATGACAAAAGCTCTATCTGAAGTGCCTATAGGTTTGCCCAGCTACCTGTAAGCATGTGGATTATGGAAGCAATCATATAGCCTCACTTTTCATGTGAGAGCGCATTCCACAGGTGTATGGCTTCCTCCAAAGCTTTGCTTTCAGGGGCATCCATTCAGGTTGTTTGAGATGCATCGGGGTGGTCCTCCCCACACACCTTTATAAGATTTTTAGTCCAGACATCCCTGCCACTAGGGGCTGTAGATGCTCTTGCTTAAGTTGTGCCCAAAAAGCTTCACACCAGGACAGACATTTGCCAGCATGGTGTAGTGGATATCTCGTTCCCTATAGTGTTGTCATACATCACAGCATTAAGTTCCCTTGAAAGGGAACATCCAAGGTTATGACTGTAACCATGGTTCCCTGAGAAGAGAGCGGCTTGCTTCAGGCTGTTAAAAGTTATCCTTGTTCTGTGCTGGCTCCCTTTCATACCTTCCATGTTTTACTGTCACACGTCATGAGTGACTTAATGCTAATCAGGACTGGACCAGTAGCACACATGCTTCAGATGCTGTCACACTGAAGGTGTTCCCCATAGTGTCATCATACAATGCAGCGTCTCATTTTTATTGCCACAGTTTCAGTTGTAACCCGAGGCGTTATCTTTGATTTGATTCACCATCACTTGCATCAGATAAAAAACAGCAAGAGTCAGATTATTGCTCTCAAACAAAATCTTTGGCTCTGGCCACTGAAGGTGTGTTTGCAGCGGGGGGTTTTTGAAAGACAGTTTTGTCTATTGTCTATTCTTCAGTTTTGTCTATTGGCAAAATTTGTCTATTTTTTTGTTGAATATTACAGATTATGCTAAAATAAGGCTTTGCTTTAATTTTCCCCCAGCATGTTTCCAGGCACACTTCAACATCACACATATTGCTTATGACACACACACAGCTTCTGTTTTGTCCCATATCTGCTCATAAATTTGCTGCTCACAGAGCAGATGCTCACTTGAAATTTCTCATTTCATTCTCAGTATTATTTCAGCACATTTTCTATTGATTCTAAATGTTTGCACCAGCTCATTACAAGACACACTTTGCAAGAACATTTTTTCAGACGGCTTTTATCCCACTGGATTAGTGAGGCACAACAATGACTCTAAATATAGACAATTTTCCCTCAGTTACAAGTTGCCTTTGTTAGGGTTCAATTGTGCAAGTTTTAGACTGAGCAAGCTGGGAGATTTAGGTTCAGAATTGCTTGTAAGCTCTGAATATATGAATGCACAGATTTACACAAGATTAAAGTCAAAGCTGCTTTAAGTGGATAGAACAGAAAGAATCGAAAAAATCAGGCTCCACCAGAACCAGTCGAGTACATTCACAATGACCCGTTTTTACTACTGTTATTTTTTGACAAAGAAGTGTCTTACTGAGTGTTGTTTATAGAAGCTTCTGTACCAAGAAAGATGTGAGTAATACAGCTGACAAGACTTGAGACAGACCTTGTCATGAGACAGACCTTCTCTACCTCGATTACCTGACAACAGGAACTAGTCAATTAAACAACAGTCAACTAAAACTATATGAAGTTTAATTAACAAAGTTTGGGAGGAGCACGGCCATGTAATCCAACCAATCATCATGCAGGGGTGCGTATATATAGCCGTCCCTTTCCTCCGTCACATGACAGTCTTGCGGCATCCCTCTGCCATTCCATTGCCTCACTCTTGGCTGGTATCTACCTCAGTCAAGGATGGGGGAATACTCTGGGTTCGGTAACAAACATTACTGATTATATGGCCTGGTTGTTGTTTGATGCAGATAATGCTAAAATATCTAAATTATCACTAATCAAAAAACACAAATGATACAATGCATAGATCAAATACAAGCACAAAAAGCTGATTCAGTCTTAACAGAAGCTTAGCACTGGAACTTAAATGTAGGCTTGTAGTGTGACTCAGAGCTGTGCTGGTGTCTGAGTTATTCACTGTCATTCTGGCTGCTCTCGATAATTATGCATCACATGTTAGCTGTGATGAGCAATGGCTGGAAATCTGTCAAGGCCAAAAAAAGCTGAGACAAATTTTCACACAGATTATATATTTGGACTGCAGGCCCTGAGGGTAAAGAGCTTGCTGTTCTGAATTTGGTAATGTTGTTTTTTATAGGCTCTGATTAATGGCATCTCACCTGTAACGATGAGGGGCTGTGTGGTGAATCCAGTTTTTATGGAAAAAGAAAATAATGAGGAATAAACCTAAAGCGAGAGGATTGAGTCTTTGAATCGTTCTGAGGGAGGATAAACAAAATTAAGAAACATAAAATAAAGACGTATGTATTTACCTGTTTACCTTTTGTTGAGTTGCGTATGGATTCTCCAAAATTTAGGTTTCAAATGAGTGCAGCCACAGAGAGTTATGGAACCGAATTTTCATTTTCCAATTTCCCGGCAAGGAATTTAAGATTTGCTTAATCTCTCCCAGTTTAGTGTTCTCCATTGCCTTGTCCCACGACAGCAATAAGCAGAACTGCCCTAATGGTAAAATATTACCAGCTATAGCTTTTATTATCCAGAATGTCTATCAAAGATGTCTAACCAAGTAAAACATTTGAATGACTAAATAGTTGTTGCTTCTGAGATATGTAGAAAACTGAGATATGTAGAAAACATAGGAACGTAGGAAGCCACGCTACACACTACTACCAAAAAGTAGCTAATTACACTGATGCTATCAAATGTATAACTTCCCAATGATGGAGTGTAATTTATAATTTAATATTGCCTTGAAACAGGATATTAGAATAAATGAAATCTCAAGTAAAAACATATAACAAATAATTATACATTAGATACAACAAAAAATATAACATGAGAACAGATTGGGTTAGGGATTACAGTCAGACCGAATATACAGTTTGTATATTACCTCCACATGCTGCAAAGCAACACAGAAACAATTTGGTCATGCTACACCACTTTTTATTGGCAAAAAGCAGCTTGTTACTGGAAAACTGTTTTAAAAGTAGCTGTGCCACCATCACACAACTGAAAGTTTGTTGGGTCTCTACTTTTAGTTACTACCCAACACTACCCAACACTGTTAGTGACAGTACCCTTATAGGCTAATTACCATATTTGTGTTTCTTGTGCACCTTCGTGTTTTAAACCTGTTTATTGTTTTTAGTTTCCCTGAACAAGTATTTTTATACATTTCATATAGTTCTTTTACACCAACAGTTTATAAAGACCACGTCTATCAATCTCAGAAATGTACCATTAAATTAATCTATATAACCTACTCCAAATAATGTTTCAGCTTTGTGAGAAAAACAAAACAAAACTTAGCTCAGGCTTGTAATCAGAATGTTGCTGGTTTATGCGTGTGTGTTTTTCACCTTGCAGTGTGTATTCACACCTCACCAGTGGTTAAATTTTGGGTATGGGTTACCCTATGTGACAAATGTCACGTCACTTTCACTTTATTTAACTCCAAGTTTTATGCCTGGTTTTGGAACTTGATAGAGACGGTGACTATAATTGTTTGATAAAGAGTTGTTTAAAATTAGTGTTTGTGTTCCACAGAAAAACAACAATAAGATGAGTAAATAAACCTTTAAACAGATGTATGTTTCCTGCAAATCGAACACTGTAGCACAGTTTTGCTCAGTAGATTTTTCGTTCTGTGCCAACATTTATTTATTTTTGAAAACATTTGTACATTGAAGGAAATGTGGTAGCAGGAACACTCAGTTCACTGTAGATGCACAGAGAAAGTAGTCACAGATAGCCTTTCTTTTTTTTACATGGAGTGTTTCTATTTTAAACATAAAAAGCTTTATGACGTTGACAGCACAAGCTGTCACCACCCGCACTCTAAAGGGTTAGACTATTTTAATTCTTAACTTAAGAAGGCAAGATTAACAACACTAAGAACTGTAGACATGCTCAATCTTTATCATATAGCACTGTCATTAAACATAGCTCTAAACATAAATTGTGCATGCAGCTACAATGTAAAGTGTTCTCCACTGAAATGTTTATGGTAAACACAGTTTACATCTGCGTAAACCAAAATACTTTCCAATCCTACGTGACTTAGTATGATGGAAGTTCAGTGAAAAGAGGAACTAATCGTTAGTGGATTCTCTTGATTTTTTCATCTATAGTGTTTTGAGTCTCTTTTCTCATCCCTGTCAAAAGCTTGTCTCCTATTTCTTTGGCTTTATAATGTTCTGCTCAGATCAATGGCTACATTAACAACCTTCCACTTTTCTGTTTTCCTTCTTCAGACCCCATCTGCATACAGGGTTTTGACCCCAACTTAGGGATCATCACCCCAATCAACCCTTTGATGGCTGGGATCAGTCTGGTGTCTCCTCATCCTGTACCAGCAGAACTTCCTGTAATCAAAGAAATCATCCACTGCCAGAGCTGCACATTGTTCCCACAGAACCCCAGTAAGAACAGTACAGTTTTTAGATATTATTAGATATTACCATAAATGCAGGTATTCAGGATGAATGTAGCTTACCCTTATTACTTAATTTGTAAATGTACAATCTTTAAAGTACAATCACAGTAAGCACAGGGCAGTGATTGTTAATTCTAAAAGCAAATAAGAAATCAATTGTTACATCTGTAGAGCACGTGTTTATATACTATAAATCTAAATTTACAGTAGAATAGCAAACTTTTAAATTACATTATTATTTTTCTTATAATTATTTCTTTAATTTCATCTTATATTTTGAATCCCAGATATTCAAGATTTCAGATTTGTCTTTTAATGGCAAACTGTATGTAAAAACAAATCAAAGTCATGTTGAGTCATGCAATGTAAGTGCAATAACAAATCTCAATCTATGTGAATCTTGCAGATCTTCCTCCCCCCTCCACCAGAGAAAGACCTCCAGGGTGCAAGACCATCTTTGTTGGTGGGCTTCCAGAAAATGCGACTGAGGAGATAATTAAAGAAGTGTTTGACCAATGTGGTGAGATTGTCGCCATTCGCAAGAGCAAAAAAAACTTCTGCCACATTCGCTATAGTGAGGAGTTCATGGTGGACAAGGCCCTCTACCTCTCTGGTATGTGTTTGGTTATTTATACATAATACACATGCTTACTTTTATTACCAATGTAATAGAAATAGAAAACATGCATTTTGCATTTACTACCACTGCTGAAAAAACATCTTACATCAGTATAAATGTATATGCTGTTTCAGGATGTTTTATGCTGGTTTGGTGCTGGTCTGGCTGGTGGACCAGCAAGGCCAGGCTGTTTGGAGTAGATTATAGCTAAAAATGTATTGCTGGTTAAGCTAGTTAAGAAGATACCAGCAATTACAAATTATTGCACTAGTTGCTCACTAAAAACGTAATCAGTCAGCTAAAATACTCATAATACAAAATAAAGGCAGCATTTTGCATTACCTGAGAGCTGATTTAAAGGTTTCAGGCCAACAAAATAATGTAAAATGTTGTGTTGGCAATACTTGATTTAAGTACACTTGACTATGAGCCAGAAACCATAAGTGAGAGACCAAAGCAATGTTATTGTTGTGTGGAGAGGTGTCATCTGTACATGTCAGTGATGCTGCCTGGAAAAGACCACTACATCACAATTCATTTTCAATGAGAGTGGCAGAACCAAGCAATCAAGTGAAACTGTCGCAGATGAGCAAGCGGAGCACACATCTGAGAGTTGAGCACAGGGGCAACGCCCACTGCTGCTGTAGAGGACAGTACCAATCTAGATCTCTGCCAGGATCCATCACTGGCAATGGTGATTTATTTCTTTCAATATAATTTAAAAGTTGAAATCCTGCCAGTAATCCATTTTATAAAATGTTTTAGATCATCATGATTATCACTTTATATACTTATACAGTTATCAGTATACAGTTACCTTTACAGGTACTTACCTGGGCAGTAGCACACCAGCATCTCCAGCATGCTAGGGACCAGAAAGTATGTGGCATATGCTGCATCATATAGTATTTAGCATTTATATGTTGTTCATTTCACCAGTGAATGTGGCAGAATTCTAGGAATGTTTAATATTGAACAAATCCTGTTTTGCATTTGATATGCTTGTTCTCATTAATTAAATTTGGTATAAAAAATATAAAATTGTACAAACTGGTATTTATAAAAACAGGCAAACATAGAAATAGCGAAGAAAATTAAATTTATTCAATGCTAACTGTAAATATTATTGTAATTCAAAAATATGTAGTATGCCTGTATGGCAGTTCTGTTTGTTGATTGATGTTTGTTGTTGCAGGCTATCGGATGCGCATTGGCTCCAGTACTGAAAAAAAGGATTCAGGCCGAATGCATGTAGATTTTGCTCAGGCGAGAGATGATTTGTATGAGTGGGAGTGCAAGCAAAGATTACTGGCACGAGAAGAACGGCATCGACGGAAAATCCAGGAGGAGCGGCTGAGACCTTCTTCACCTCCTCCCATAATGCATTACTCTGAGCACGAGGCAACCCTTTTGGCTGAGAAATTGAAAGGTAAGCTTTCCCACAGACTCTGGTGCCATGATCTCATCTATCCTTTAAAGCACAGATTTGTCATCGTTAATGTAGTGCTGAGAGAAATTTGTTTTTTTTTGGAAAAACTTCAAGGCAGAGCTTTTATTCCAGTAATAAAGGCAGAGTGTAGTAAAATGACCTACACCGCCAGGTCTGCTTTCCTTCAGACATTTCACAGCTGTTCTTGACTGTCCTCTGATGACATGACAGACATTAATAAGCGGCTACATAGTTTTAACGGTCATATGCTTAAGGATGCCTCATCTTCCAAGCTAACAGGGAATGTTTTTAGCACACTGGCTATTGTTCTTTAAAGGTTCTCTCAACATTCTTGCAAAGTTATCAAAAAAAATGTTTTGATTTTTTTTAAGTAAAATTAGTAGATTTTTTAATGATATATATGGTATTCTTAAGTTGTTAGTGGAACATTTAAAAAATGTTACAGATTTTTACAAATAATAATGTTCAGATAACCAAGCAATAACATTAATACAACATCTTAAAAACTAACTGGATATTCAAAATAACATTTTTAACTTTTCTTAATGGAAATGTTAGGGAAACATTCTTACAACCTAAAATTGTTAGCTGGGTCATGCCAGTCTGCAACCAGCCCCAGCTGTTACTTATTTTGTGGCACTGGTGTGTTTAAATGATGAGCTAGTTCCATTCATCAGCTTCAATGAAACCGGTGATTGTCAATGAAGTGAACACTCAGTGCCAGGCTTCCTTAATAGGGATTCCTAAGGTTGACTAAATAGATTTAATTTACTTTAAGGGTGCTGAAATGTGTTTAAAATTTGTTTCTAGGCTACAAAAAGGAATAGTTTCCTAGAGAAAGATTTTCCTGCATAAAGCATAAAATGACTTTATGCTCAAAAGCAGATCTCAGGTTTGTTTAATTTAAGTATCAACTTTGTCTTAGATGTTTAAAACAAGGCAATTGTTGACATACAGTAAGAGCACAGTACTATATTTTTGTGGATGACATAGCATAGATAACTTGCTCTTCAGAATCTGAACACAGTGTGAGATGTCTGATTTCCTGTGAAACTCTAAATGAGATAATATTACTCTTTTGTAAAAGAAAAATGTATATATGACAGAGATATGACAGAGAT
>JAZGTI010002014.1:0-39156 GCA_036877585.1 Botia kubotai
TGGCCTTGTGCAATGATCTCAAAACGTCCAGGAAGTGAAACAAGTGAGTCTGTCCTGTTTCACAGTCTTTATTCTGGACACCAGAGGACAGTGTGTTCTGTTTCCCTGTCTGGCCTGTGTTTTATTTTGTAATAATGTATGAAAAGAGCATCTGTCTTTCTGTTTACTGTCTCGCACTCTTTTTGACTTCCTGTTTGCAAGCATCTTTTTTGTGCATTGTGGTATGATGCGATGGTACAGTGGTGTAGGTCTTTGTTGGTCTAGCCTAGAAGAAAAGCTGAAGAGAAAAGCGACAAAGAAGACTTTCGGTAACATTTATAGAGATCATCTTTCCTGTTGCTCGTGTATAACTATGATAGCTGTTGTTTGACCTCATGTAGATCTAGTTAGTTTACTGGGTGGTGATATCAAAATAAATGTTCATATGGATTCAGGTTTATGTAACATGCTTGTCTGAATGCAGATATTATCTGATGGATTTGGTTCGGTAACATCAGTTACAACCTGCTTGTGGTTTTAGTTGAAGTGAGTAACATTTACTAATGTGGGGGTGATTTTTTTTGCAGAGATGGTGTGGAAACGGCAGATATCTTCTGTATAATAGCTTTTGAATTTCAGCAACACCTGCAGATATCATTGTTGGCATGAAACGCGAAGAACCAAGTTAAGTTGGTTTGTTTATGTGTTTTGTTTCAGTATTCTCACATATTCTCTCATTCTGACATCAGAACAGTCTTGCAAATCCATTCCTCATATAAAACTAAAAACAAAACAGGGTCAAAATCGCTTCTGATGTTCTCATGGGTGTCAACCTCAGTGGAATACGAGGCAATTTTTCTATTCAAAATGTGGCTTGTGTGGTTATTGGAGCGGCTTTTTTGAGTTCCCGCCTATTTTTTCTTTTCTCATTAAATAATGGGCAAACTGGGAGAACTGGAGTTTTTGTCCATGACACGTATTGGCCGAATAGTGCAATGGAGTAAAGTTAAAAATATTTTCCTCTCTCTCAAGTCTGTTGACGGGGTTTTATATTTTCTGCAAGAAGGACATTTTCTCACCTATATGCAGTATTGTGTTTGAGTGAGAGGTCGTGGAGAGATTGTAATATACACCTGTGTGTCAATCCCATACGGAAAGATTCTCTTTTTTTTTAATTGAAGGAGCAAAATATGTTTAGAGATGGCTTTGTTTTACATACAGCACGGTCTTCTCACCCTTGTCACTCAGATGCATTTAAAAAAATCCTTCTTAGCTGTGGTTTGTTGCCATGGTAAACATCTTGCCGTGCATAGCAACACACGCAGTGTTTCATACGAGACGTATACGAATACGAACTCTGCCTCTCTCTCTTTCATTTCTGCTTCATTTTTGCACCCTGGTCTGAAAAAGTTTAATATGAGAGGCAAAATGTGGAAATTTAGTTAAAATATTTTTTTGTTTTTAACAGTCATGTTAAGAGTGAAATTGACTAAGAATCTGAGAATCTCAAACAAATGTAAAATTGTGCTTCCATTGTAAGTTTAATAAGAAGTTATATTGAAACTTTGTAAATCAATTTTTCCTTTGACTAATTTTTGGATTCTTTTTCCCCATGTCAATAATAAAGAGTCACCCATCTGGAGCAGGTAATATGTGCGGATTGTTAACGATATAGAGGGCGCTCTCAGGGGGAATTATTTTGGTGTTTTAATATTCACGTTGTTTAGTGGGCGGGGTGGAATAAATAATTACAGTGTGTCCTTTGTGTTTTGCATCCCAGTGCTTACATACGCACACACTCAAGCACCAACTACACACATTCAGAGGACAGCAGTTATTAATGTCAAGGTCTCAAGCTGTTTGTTTGAGAGAGAAAAGAGAGAGAGGGAGAGAGAAGAGTATTGTCTTCCGGCTGCTGACGTCTCACGGGCTCCACCTGCTGGCCCTCTCGGCCAATGACATCGCGTCTCTTGCATTCGTGTTGACGAGCTCTCCAGTGCACTTTTGCATGCGTCTGGTATAGAGTCCAGTCTAGTTGAGTCCTGGCTGTCCAGTCCTTTAGTTTTTATACCTGTGCTTTAAGAGGGTGCTCAGACATGGGGCTTATGTGGGCACACGGCATGGAATTTTGTAATAGTAACTGTATGTAGTACCTAGTGTGTGAAAACGCTGATTAAAATAAAACATACATTTTTTAATTCCCGGTATTATGGTAATTTGCCCCTTTTATTTCCTTATCCATTAATCTTACTCTTGGTTTTTGACATTTCTTTATTTCTTTTGCATTGTGAAGTGGGCATGCCTGTCACAGAGGACAAATGCTCTTTATCTATAGGATTATAATCTCTTAAATAGCTGTGTACAGTAAACTGTAATAACTTCTTTTTTAATAAAATGTTAAATATGCGTACAAATTGTTTTGCCTCTTTTTTACATTCAGGTAAATGTATCCAATAGACTGAACTTATGTTTAATGCCAGTTACAGTCCTGTCTCAAGCAGCTTTGTAATTTCTCTGTAGGACGGAGTTACATCGTGTCGCCACTAGATGGCGGCCATGTTACAACAAACCGCACTGTGTGACGTGGTTGTACTTGCCAATATCCAAGACCATTATTTAAGGTTTGTTTTAGGAGAAACTCTCTTAATTCAAAAAACATTTGCTCAAATTCACCCTGTGTTTATAGACTAGGCCAAATTTATGATTATACATATAATAATGTTGTAAATACTGTGATTCTTTCGTTTAATTAAATGTAGTTGCCTCATTATTAACCATTTATGATCAAATGTATTACATTAGTAAAGCTGTCAATATGTTGGCGAAACTGCAACATTCACCAGCAGGGGGCTCTCAATCACGTAAAGCAGCGTAACAAGCAAACTGCACTTTCATTTGTGATCTGCAGGTGACGACATCACCCCTTTTTTGCAAGAGAAAAAGAAGTTTGGTAACATACGGCAATTTAATCTTTTCTACTGAAATGTCTCCATCACGCACCAATCTGTCCACTCTTGTTGTTCCATGCTTTAGGAAAGAGGATGAATTAAAATTTGTATTTTTTTTCCTACTTTTTGATTAAAAATGGCTTCCGTTAATAATCTGACTTGAGCTCCGAGTCAAAATTACGTCAGATGCTCTGCCCCTTATAATGTGTTATGCTGTTTCTTTAGACCAAGTTTAATCCTTGAATTATACATAGAAGCTGTCTATTCTATACTAATCTATTCTGTAATCTATAACTGTTCTTTCTATTCGGTGTATTTTACCCTTCTGTTGTTCTTGCACCTCGGTCATTCCAATAATCACTGCTGGCAGATCCCCATTAACATCTTTATTAAGCCCCTGATCTTTCCGTATATAGTCGAGTAGAAGGCGTGGGGTGCTTGGACGGAGACGTGACAACGTGTATGCCCGTTCTTTCCAAAGATCTGACCTCCAGTCCTGGAGAAACATGAGCCGCTCAATGAAATATTTAGAAGCCTTTATCTGCAGTGCGATGGTCAAGAGGGCTACAGGTCTATATGACGTAATGCCCAGCCCTAGACGACTGCCGTGATTGGCCAGAAGCGGCGCTTTGTCGTCACATGACCAGTCCCTGCGGTTCACCGAACTCGCGGGAGCAAATGTGATACCACTATCCCGCTTTTATATTTCTTAATTCTCTACCGGACAGCAGGGCTTATAGATGTTATAAATGTGATGGATTGCAATGTGATAATGGTACACAATTAAGCAAAGGCAAGACAGAAAGGGGTTGAGAGTGAGTAAGAAACGATGGTAAATAGTTTAGTTGTATTAGTACAGCAGCTTTGTTATTAAAATAATAGGTTGGTAGTTGATACCTATCCAATGACCGTCCTGCACTTTTGAACTCGCATCCGTAAGTGAGTTGGCAGATACACGCACAATCATTGCGCGTTGTCCAGCATCACATGACACGATGGCTAAGGGACACGACACACAAATAGGTTAATAGGAGAGCGTAATTATAGAAACTAAATAAAGTTGGAATAAACAAAATCCAAGACTGTCTTTTTGTCTTGTAAAATAGCTCATCTCTGCTGAAACGCCATCCTGATGCTGACATATGAGTCGATGGATCTTGACCCGCTGAGCGTCTCTCGTGTCGAGGACTCGGTTACTAAACCAGCCCAACTCCGTCATTAATGGATGACCGTCTGATTAAAAATGCCTCCGACAAAGACTCAAATGGCAGATGCTCTGACTCACCGTCTCCATAGAGATCGATAATGCCAGTCAAATGTTACTAATATAAAGATGATGACATGCAAGAGAACATTCCTTTTATGCCCGTACAAAAAATAGTTATTCAGTCAGTAGGTCTATCTTAAAGTTAGTAAATAGATTATGTGCATGTTTTAGCTATCGAATTAGAATGTGCGTTTAAATACCGATTTTTTCATTTTTTGAATGATTCGTTTTCTGTAATATTGTGTCTTTCCATTTTTAGACTGAAATTTGACGACACCGGATCTATATGAATTGCATTAGACATCCATGTCGTCATTATGCAGTCTATATTTACAGCAACTCTATAGTTCCCACGTAATCTTTTCAGGATCCTGACCAGTATCATTAAAATATGTTCAGCACTTAGCATTTTATCCGCGTTTGATGTTGATACTGTATTTAAAGCTTTGGAAGGCTCCGAAATATTGTTAGGAAATTAGCTATTGAAAGATTTGCTAAATTCCTGGAAAAAAATTCAGGTGTGTTGATCTACGTTATACTTTTAAAAAAAACAACTGCAAAATATATGTATTTATTATTTAGAAAAAAGTGACTGTATATTTTGAACAACAGAGAATTTCAAACATTACCTTGCCTATATTCAGAAAATAAGCACGTCTCTCGCTGACTGTCTGCAAAATTATTTTATTGTCTTCAGTTCTCTTTACTCGAAAAATATGCTCAGTTTTCTCTTTTTATTATTAAAATTAAAATAAGGATATGATTTCAACACTGCTTCTTATTATGATTTATGTCGCCTTTTATCTGCTATGGAACATCTTTCTTTCTCAGCTAGATAATTTCTGCTTTAATCCGGTATAGTGGATTACATGGTTGCAATATAGGCATTACACAGGCTGTATCTGAGTAATATAATATCCTTGTTATATTTTTAAATAAATGTTTCCCTGTTTTTAGACGTCATTTACCCACTTTATTATAATCGAAACAATGTAAATATAAACAAAACTGGTGCTTTTAAATTAATGTAGTAATAAAAAATCTCGAATACAAAAAATGGAGTCCAAATTGTTAAAAGATTTATGATAGACTAATCATAATTAAGTACAGCAGAGAACTGTTTAATATAACAATTATTTACAGTTTAGAAACAAATATAGATTAATTCTTTTTTACAACACCACACAACAGATTTTACTCAAATAACTAGTACTTTACTGAAATAACTAACTAATGCTTTACTACGCTTCTAAAACACAAAACATTTAGGATGCAGAATAATTAGTTTTCCTAACATACTTTGGGCTCTACATTGTTACAGTAACACTTTGGATTAAAATCTGGTTTAAAATATGGTCACTTTGTATTATGATATAATTGTATGATAGTTTTAAACGCACTTCCTGCATTGCCCGAGGCTAAGCACGTGAATAGTCGTAGGTACGTCATATACACGAGGTTTATGCAGTGGATGGGTTTGTCAATATATCAGATGCACCGTCGGTCATCTGTAAACTATTCCTCCACACGCTCATTGTTTCGCGCACCCGTATCATGTATCTTTCGATAAGGGCCAGTCCGCGGCCCGGTTACACCCGACACCCGCCCTGGCAGGTGGGGAGGGCTGCGCTCTAAACGTCATATGGACCCAAAACGGACAGGTAGCCTGCAACGAAATTACTGTTTTAAAAATTCAAGAGCATCACTCATTAATGCATGTGATCTGTGGCTCGTGTTTCGACTTTTTCCAGAAGTTAATCAGGTAAATGAAGAGATGAACGGATGAGAGGAGGACTCGACCAGGACTGACCAGGCGACAATAGGTGCCCGGGGATAGAGTTCACCCTGCCTATTCGGTTTGAAAAGATGTAACCGGAGCCGCCAGACTAACACCACTGGCATAATCTTAAAATATGGAGCCGTTTTTTCCACTCAGGTGTCGGTATAGGCTTCAGTTATCAACAGCCGGTAAATGGACTCGGGGATTGTGGGTATCGTGAACTGGTATATATACGAAGACCGACCCAATGGAGGACAGCACCGCTTACAGCCTCTGTAAAGCGCTGGGCATGTGATGCACTCACAACACAGCGGCTGCCGGAAGATGTCCTGCAGTCTTCGAGGGTGGAGAGTGACGCCTGCATGGGGTAATGCGCAAAATACCAGCACAACTTTAATTTACTTTATTATGAGTTAGATTTAGAACGGGCTGTTATGTGCATACGGCTATAGTTGACATTTGTTAATGGCTCCTATGGGGCTACAAACAGGTGGGCCTAGGCCTAAATTATTGCAGAGAAATAGACTGTATTAGAAATAGGTCTGATATGTGGGCACGTAGATTTTAAATGCCAATGTTGAAATGTTAAATTAGGCATCTCTAAAACTTGAACTGCACCGCATAGGCGTAGCCTATAGAAGCGTCAGCTGAGAACATAGCTGATACGGCCTGCAGGCATATAGAGCAGATGAAATGGTACGTTTGAACGCATGTTCATTATTGGCCATCTGGATGATGTCATCTGATCCTAGAACCCAGGACCAGCGGGACACTCCACTCATGGGGGATAAGAGCAAGCCAACGCGTTTTACTATATCGATAGGTTTTGCTAAATGTGGCCTATGCCCTGTATAGACTCTATCTCTCTCTTATATCGTTTTAATGTATCATAAATCGTACTGTTCAGACTCTGTGGCGCGCGTTTTCGTTTCGTAGCTTATTCTGTTATAATTTTACAGAAATGGAAAGTGGAATTGTTCTCATGAACTGTATGAAAGATCCTCTCTCTCTCTCTCTCTCTCTCTCCCTCTAAGTACAGACAGAGCCCCTTTGTCTGCTGGTAATACAGGTAAACAGGTGTCTTGGCCCTCTGCAGACACAACACGTCACATTAAGATGTGTTCGTGAGCGACTGCGAACTCGTAAATTCTCACAATATTTAATAACGATGCATTAATCTATATTATTAAGAATATATTTTCTTTAAAAAGTATCGATTTCAATTTATTACACCTCGATGAGAACGCTAAATAAAGCTTTATGGTTACAATGTACACATATTAAGCGCATATTAAGCACTACGAAAATTAGAATTTACAGTTTCATAGAAACTGTACGAAAAATTCTGTATGAAAATGATTTGAGTGCTGTATCTTTGCCAAACGAAAGGCAAAATAAAGCGCCGTCGTTACCAAATAAAAAGGTGCTAGACGCATCATTTTTATGACAAAATTAAAAACTGTCTCATAATTCGGATTTAAAATCTTTAATCCGAAGGTCAGCTAACCCAGTGACAGCTGTACGTTTAGACTGCAGTTCAGATCAATCAGGGAGCGTTTAAGGTGGCCTCGCCTCCCGCCGGCTCCACCTTAAAAGGAGAGAAAACACCTGAGTTAGTGACACCGCAAAATGCGCGAGACGAGGAGGGTTGGATTATTCCTTCTGCACCGGGGTAAGATGCTTACCAACTTATCTTTTCCATTGGCAGATCCTTAGTGTTGCAGACTAAACAAGCGGGATAACTTCTGTGCTTAGAGATGTTTAATGCTGCCCACATTTGGAGAAGGGAACAGCACAATTTCAGCGAGTTGTTTGCGCACGTGGAACAGCCGATACCGCCGCGCAGGTACAGCGACTCTCCAGGTGGAAAATAGAGAGGCGTTTGAAAAGAGGAGAGAGAGGGAGAATATGTAAGGGGGGGAAACTGGGCTGCATTTGTTATTTGATACTCAGGAAGTCAGTTGACGACGCTTTGACTTCTTTGTCTCATTGAAAAATCCACTATTATGCGGTGAGAGATCTTGATAACTCGCTGTTCCTATTTATGAGAGTCACTCATGGAGGCGAATGACTTAAAAAACAGCAGAAGCTTGACTGAGGCGGCTTGCTTTACCTCAGCCTGGCGTGGCGTGTTTGGAGAGGAGGCGAGTAGTTTTTCGTAAACAAACGTTTAGATTTCGACTAATCTGTGTCAGTCTGGGAGATAAAACCGGTTTTTACATTTTAGGTTTTGTTTGTGCGCAGAACAAATAAATTAAAAGAAGAGACAGAGTCTGAAAAAAGTAATTAGGATTTTGAGACGTACCTGTCAGGTAAGGTTTTCTCAATGATTTTTGCAAACAAACGCAAATTCCAGACGCATAATAGCCTGGGCATATCAAATACTGTGCCTTAAAATTCAGTCTAGGGAATTGCCTGTGGATGCATTAATTGTGACGCATTATACAGCACTATATGATAAGATATTGTTAAGTATTTTAAAGTATATTTGTAGCTTATATTTATTCACTTGCTCTTTAAATAAGATATATGTGTAGCCTCAATGTAAAAATAAGGCGCAATGCATTTGCAGCATCCCGTTGCACAGACTGAGGCAGGATATTTAAACTTTTCCAGTGTCCTGCATCTAACGAATTGTGTTTCTGTTTTCATTCTTTTTCATTGTTCAGTTGATTTGTCAGTAAGGCCTGCGTTGTTTGCATAGGCTTAAAGAGATTTGTTTAGGTGTAAAATCTCATTGTTAGGCAACGTGCGTGATACAATAGAAATAATGGACAATCAATCGCAAGACGCCTGGCATACAAATAATAATAATAATAATAATAAATATTTATTTCGTTAAAAAGTTCTTGTAGGTTGCCAAACATTAAGCCCACCTCAACATTTTTATTCCTCAGGATCATCACTGATGGACTTCACAGTTTATAGGTTTTATTATTATTTTTAAATATAATAGTTTTGCAAGTAAACAATTCACAAGCTACCCACAAGGATTGTTTTGCTTTCATTCACCTTGAGAATCGCCGCGGGCGGTGTCCTTTTTGGGGAGACTGGTCTCGCCAAATCTCTCCTAAAATAACTGAACTTCGAGGAGATACTAATTCGACAAATGCGATTAACCTGGAGGCTTTGAGGCTGTCGTTGAGGTTAAAAAGAGGTGACCAACGCGCAAACACACGCAAAGTTATTACATTTGGTAAAATGAGACCAGTGCCTTCAGTCCATACCCACAAAAACTGGTTTACTTTAATAACTTTTAATGCAATTAAGTGTATTTAATGCAATAACAAAAGGACGTGGATTTGACGCAGTGCGGGCATAATGCCATGTAGCGTTGAAAAAAGATGGATTCAAGGCCGATTCAAGATCAGCCTTTAAATTCTAAATAACATTGAGTATCCTTAAACGGAAAATAAAAATAGTTATAGAAATAATTTTATCATACTCAAATACATTTGTTTTGAAGTTATTGCAGAATGACCTGAATAAAAATCGTATAATACTTGAATTACAATATTATTAATAATAATAAGAATAATAGCATGACGTGTAGCAAACCGTTTTTCTCAGTCTTTCTTTAGGAGAAAACGTGTTTTGTCACAGTACAAATGTATAGGGTGAATTATTAAATTAATTTTTATTTGCCATTTTAATCGTTGATGAGATTTGTTTTCAGAGGGTATATTTTGTATGATTTTGCTATAGCCATAGCGGATGTAGTAAGCCGTTGTATTACATATTTGTGAAACTAAATGGTCAAGGTCATGTCTTTCTGCTCAAAAACTCTTCGTTCATTTAAACGATGCTTTGTGCTAAGACACCCAGCAAAAATAGATCATTAAATGATGTTATTGTATAGGAATTTTGTCTTTCATTATGCAGAGATGGGGGAAGAGAAACGAGACAGACCCATTTGACTACACCGGCTTCTCAACTTAGCTTTTTAGAGGTATTGATTATTCCAGGAAATTGCAAGAGGAGTCCTTCTCCAGGAGCCATTTGGGTGTCTGAAAAATCACTTAGAACATCATTTTTGAGCTGGAATCAATCTGGCCCCCATCTCTTGCAGAAGCTAATGTCTGTTCGTGGGTCCTCTGGGGTGGGGCTGCAGGGTTTGGTGAGGGGAGGAGGGGGGTGCTGTAGGTCCCATAGCAGATGGCACAGAATCTTGCCGAATATCCGCAATGGAGGCCAGAGTGAGGGGAAGATATGGCAAGCAGCTAGTTCTCTTGAGTACTGTGTGCTTGATTATTCAGTGTTGGGTTTTTCCCAGTGAAACCTGCAACATGGTGACGTCTTTACTCAGCAGTGACTGTAGATCAGTCTGGTTGATGCTGAGGCCTTTGGTTGAAGGACCAGCTGAAGGTCACTGGTCTCCTGTCAGATGCTCCTTTATTCAGTGTTTGACACTTTTTCATATTGACATTTGTTTTTACGATAATCCTTTTTGTTCAGAACATTCTCTGTTTTATCTTTAAGTGACTGCTCAGATCTTAAGGAGACGTAAGCTCCTATCATTGCCCACTTTGTGCCCCCCAGCATAAAATACACGTATTGTTATAACTTTGGCTAATCTTCTAAACAGCCAATGAAAATATTAGTTTGAGCACATCATGCAGGACAATGTATTTTACTGTATTTGGTTGGGTAGTTATTTATAATGTACTGAAAACAATGTCTTTCCCAGCCTGTGCCATAGTTTGATCCAATCCTCAATATAACACAGACACTCTAATCTTTTCTTGCACGAACAGAAGTTTAATCTGGTGAATTTTCATCTTAATTCTGCACATCAGCTCTGGACACAACGCGCTTTAGCATTTTCTGTCTTTTTCACAACATCTGTCTCTCTTTCCTTTCAGGAAGAAGGGTTCTTCTACACCTCCTTGACCCCCTACCCTTACGCCCCCTCCAAGCTCACTCTTTCTTTCATTGGTGAGGACTGCGGGTTATCTTAAGAGCTAGCTGATTGGCTAATAGTCCCTTCGCCTTGCTGATCTCGGAGATGATTGGTGCAAAGCTGACAGACTCCTGTTCTGTGTATGGCACTGGTAGAATTCACTGTGAAAGCATACGATCAGTGAATTACCAAAGGGCCATAAACAGAGCAGAGAAAGAACCACATGATGACGCATGTACAATGTATCTTTCCTCGTCTTAGCCAAAGGATTTCAGCCTTTACACGCTCAGGGCCCCTCCCGGCTCCCAGACAACCCGGTCCCTATTATAAAATATTGTTTCTCAGTAAGCTTAATCTTTCTGTGATAACTTTCCTTAAGAACATTAACTAGCATTATATAACGCTTAGCAAATCGTTAGTTAATAGCGGAAATGTTAGTAGAAATGTCGTGACAATTTAAGAACACCCCGTCTCCTTCAGCTTTTGGTTGGACACCCTGGGGTTCCAAAAATCCACTTTTTGCTGTGAAATGGGTACGGATTGGAACACCTCTGAGGCTTTCCTGTCGTTTGTTTTTGCCTGTTTTGGCACTAGCACATTTTTGCTTTTTTATATATACGTTGAGCAATTATGTGTAGTGCCAATATGGGACAAGACAGAAATGCAGCTAATTATCATCCCAGTTAAGCCGGAGGACAGACAGTGCGCCTTCAACATCATTGATCTTACCCAGACATCTCTGTCTTCGGCAGTCACGTTCTTCTGTCCGTTTTCAGTCCTTCTGTTGACTGTAACACGAGAAGTGACCTTTGCTGCAGGAAGTCAAAAATTCAATAATCTTCGGGAGTTCTTTGTGGAAAAATGTTGTTTTCTTTCACAGCAGTGAAACCCACAAATTGAGTTCGCTTTTGGGTTGTAACAAAGATGCCTCGTGCATATTATGACGCATTATGACACTGAAATGGTTTCAGGAGGCATCAGGAAGATTTTTACTGGAGGTTGGTTGATATTCAACCAGCCGCTGTGACTCCTTTTAGAAGCAACTGCATCTTCATCGATCAATATGGCGTATGTGCTTTCAAAAGAAACCTTTCTCGTAAACAATCTGTCAACATTACATGTAATGTAATACTCGCTGACTAAAACATTGTGTCAGTGAGTCTAAATGAATGCCTGCTTATTTTTGTAACCCCTTAGCTGTTGTCAGTTTTATCTTAAAAAAATAGAAATAGAATAGAAAGTAGTTATGAAATTGGCAACAAAAAATCCTACAACTTATTTGATAATTTCACCTGTCAGTAGCTTAAAAAATACTGTTTTATTGTACATGGCGAGGGTCACCTCACGGGGTTCGCCATTTTGATATCACATGACCATTCGAATAATGCCGTCTCAGCAACTCCTTGTTATTGGACACTTTTCAAATTAATTAATCATGACTGCAAATGCAATTTTTTCTGAAATAGCATTAGCACTTAAACATTTTTATGTGCTTTTGTGTGACTGTTTAGATATTTATTTATCAGTTGTTTAGAATTCACAGAAATGATCATGACTTTATATTTAATATCAGATCTCTTTATGCGCTGGATTATTGACTGTATTAACTGTTGCTGGTACCCTGGAGGTCAAGGACAGAACCAAATGTTCTCTGATGGTATTTGGCAATGGTAGAACTCACACTGGTGAGGTAGTCAGATCCGGTGGTTCTAGACTTGCCAACTACTGCTTGAGAACATCTCAACTGTGAGGCTGTGACACGGATGAGCATGAGGTTTCAGAACACCATTTTGGTGATGTCACAGGCTCCGCCCTGAGTGAGCAAGTGACTGGGAGTGGTGCAGGTTGGGCTGAGGTTCAAATATTCCCCCTGCACACCACAGTTTCAAAGCTCCTGAAGCGTCAGTCATTGCTTCCTGCTGTTGACTGATCCCTCAGTCTGCCATGTTTGATTTTGATGTTGCCCCAAACTTTAATATCTTTAATATATCTTTAATATTTAAAGAGTTGAAAATGGTGTTTTTAGTATGTGAAACAGGATGCATGAAAACATTGTATTTGTATTTATACTAAATATTCCAAAAGCATGGAATGTTTAATATAAATACCCAATCAAAGGTTTTTTGATGCCAGCACGTTCATATTCATGTTTACAATAAACGAAACACAGCTGACAAAGGAAACGCAGTTCTCGGAGGACTCAGTGCTGTAGCGTTTGTGAAAATACAGCTTGTGATTGTATGGTGAAAGGAGAGGCTGGAACTGTATCTGGGTCAGGGGCTGCTCATGTAGGTGAGACGAGGATTGCAGGATTAGATCCTCTTTATCTCCTTCTGCATAAATCTATTCACGCAGAATGAATGAATGGCAAAATAAAACAAATACCCATTAAGTTTAATGCTATTGCCAGTGTCATTCATTCTCTTAAAGAGTGTTTAAGAGTGTTGTTTGATGAACATGACTATAAACCAGTGTGACATATTCAGTCACATCTGTTTGATTCATGCTTATTAAGATGCTTGAATGTAATCAAAGGACAAGTGCTCCTGTAGCTCAGTTGGTAGAGCATTGTGCTAGCAGCATAAAGGCTGTGGGTTCGATTTCCAGGGAGCACATATATTGATAAAATATGTACATTGAATACACTATAAGTTGCTTCGGATAAAAGCGTATGCATGTGTACATTATGAATGTTTTAAAAGTGGTCATCAAAAACCCATATTGATCAACTACTAATCTGAAGTTTGGGGGGTTGGTTTGTCTCTTTCAACGACTGTTGTGGTTATTCTTAAACAGGTGCTTTGAAATATTCCTTTTAATTCAGCCCTATTTTTTTGTTATCAGTAACATTGTGTCAGTACTGCCTTTGCGTAAATTCATGTGTTTGCCTGCCTGTGTCACAAAATCTGATGCAAATATGCAAACGGGAGAAGAAAGCCACATTGTGTCAGATTCCTGCTGAAACTTCAGCTGCAGTAATTGCTTTGTGGGAAATCTCTGTCCATGTGGACCTTCTCCAGATGGGCCGCCCGGGTCGGGTTACACAGCATTTTTCAGACCCCCTCCTCTGTACCGACCACCTCTCTCTACCTCTCTCTCTCATTCAGGGAATAATCCCTGAGATTAGGGTCCGTCTCTCTTACGCACTGTCTGGTGCCGAGGTGCATGTGATGGTGAGAACATGACCGATGTACGAAAGTGATGATGTGATATTGATGGTGATGGGCAATAACACATCGACACTGCTGTAGTGTGTGTGTTTATTCCCTGTGTCAGATGATCTAATGCTATAACAGAGGTGTGTGGATGGATGGACAGATTGAGGGATAGATGGACAGATAGAGGGACAGAGAGATAGACAGATAGATAGGCTGGGTCTAGGAAAGGAGATAATCCATTAGCTACTACTGTGCGAGTGTGTGTGTGTGTAAGAGAGAGCACCAGAGGGATACAGTGTGTATTAAGATACGATTAGTAGAGATTAAAGCTCTGGCTCTGAGTTTTTGCAGCTCCAGGTTGGAGGAACGAGCCCCCTGCAGAGACTAGAGTCTTCGGCCCCATCAGAGCCTCATATCCTCTCCTTAACACAATCAATACCCCTGCCCTATATTCCCCTGATGACAAAACACCACCAGACAGCTATTTACTGTTTGTATGAGCTAATGGCAGCACTCATAAAAATATACAACTAATGAGAATTCCTGTGTTTACAGCTCGTGGGTTCATTTTGTGAAGCGCTTGAGTTTCACGCAACACCACCCTGTTTTCCTCTCCATCAAACTCCATTATTAGCCGATTACAAGTATGGGGAATTCAGTCCACATCCATTCCAATGGGGAAACCTCTCCGGACCTTAAAGCAGCACATACATTTATCATTATGTTTAAGTTTGCTAATGTGTTCAAAAATCTTTTTTTGTTTGTTTTTTTGCCATTGACAATAAAGGTTAAAGTGAGATTTTTACAAGTTATCTAGTATATTGTAGTAACTAGTGAAAACATGCTACTGTTTATACAGTGGTATCCAAAAATCACTTTATAAAAGTTTTTTTATTCGAAAACTGAAAATAAGAAACAGTTTAGACACATAAAACAAAGAAAGGTTATGGCATAAAATGCGAAAGAAATATTTAACATTGTGCATTATTCACTACCCACTATATGAGGATTACATAAGTGTGCATTCATATAAAACTGTTTATATGATTGACATCACAGTTAAACCGGGTACACAACACTCTGATGTTAAGTTAGAATTGTGGTTATGTATTAGGATTAAAGCTCAGACTGAACGCTGTTCTACGAACCGGCTCCATCTGAGGAACAGATTGACCGAGCACTTGACCAGGATGTGGGCGGGGCCAAAGGAGATTCTCAGAAAGCGTGCTAATAAGAGTTGCCTAATCTGCAGCTCACGGGTGACGCACGTGCGCGCAGTGTCCCGCCAGCTGCCACCATGACCTGAAAACCACACGCACACACACACACAAGTACTCTCTTGACTCCTATACACAATTACTTTCATACACTTGCCATCATACTACACAGCCATCTTGCTCTTCCCTTTTTAGGAGGCTAGATGAGTGCATGCTTTATTTTTCTCCCTGATTGTGCTGCTCTGTACTTATAATCTGGAAGCTCTTGGAATTCTGGGATGTGTGATGCCTGACGGATTAGTGTGTGTGTGTGGTGTGCGTATCCCCCTCCAGCAGAAGGACATGGGCCCTAAATCCAGGTTTTAGCTAGGAGGGAGGGATCAGGGCTTATGATTCAACAGGAGCTCCATCCAAACCGGAGGTGGGGTGTAGAAGTGACCATGTGCGTTTTGTAAAGAGGTCATTGAGTTTTTATGACTGGATTACTCCACTGTATGAAAACAAATGGCAGCTAATGACCTTGATGACCATATTCTCATGGATTTTGGTTTTATATTAGTTGAAACTCTGGACTGAATGATTTGGAGAACAAATGTATCATGACTGTTGTGCAATATGACCCAAGTGTTAGTCTGGTCCTGGATGCTGATTGGTCGATACAGCTTCCACCCATGCTAAAATATACAAAAACAGCTATGATGTGAAATGCTTGTTCGTGTCTATCAATACATCTACATATGCCAATTATAAGTTTACAAAATTGTTTTAAGTTTTATTAAATCTAATTCAATAAAATGTTGTAACGAAAACTTGTGTTTTGTGTATTTGAAAGACACTTTATAAATGGTCTCCAGATTATATTATATATATATATATGAACTATGAATATATTTTAGTCTAATTATTCTTCATGTCTCAAGTCTCGTTTTTTTCTGTATACATTTTTGTTTCTTTACATTTCTTTACATTGAGATTCTTAAAAGTTTTAGGATTTAGTAGTTGACTACAAAGAAACAGCAATGGATATGTTAGTACACTGAACTGAATAAGGACAGAATTTGCATTATGGTTTGTAAATAGTGGCCATTTTATTTCCAAGAGTGGATAAAAGGGGAAAAAGACTGGTCAAACTCTGACATGTTGTGCCAAACACTGTCACCATCATCATTCTCCCAAGCAAGAAGGGAGAGTTTGGTTTCAATAAACTACATTGTACAAGTTGCGTCAAAGCTCATCGATAAATATGATCGATAGAAGAGATGATTGGACAAGAAAACTAAACATCAAACTAACTAAAAATGAATACCGGATACACAAATGTACATTATAGACACAACATAAGAGTGTAAGACAGAAAAGGCGAATACGGTTCTGTCACTTTTCATTTTATGCAATTTTAACACTCAAAATGTGTTTGCATTAGATCTCGACATCTCTCTCATCACATTCCTTTGTGTGTGGATTCACAATGAAGAAAAATAAATAAAAATAAATAGTTTACCCAGCAGTTTCAAAACATCTGCAGGATCGGTTCCAAAAACGCTTCTGAGCCTGTAAAAGTCTGTTAATTTACTGAAGTATAAAAACGTTGAGTGCGATGGAGTGCTTCTTCTGCTTTCTCGTTGGTTAAGTCATCAACATTTATAGTCTGTTATTAATAGTACAATTCAATGAAGAACTACAGAGAGCGCTGAATGAACGGTTAAGTACCACATAATGGTCAAAGTTGTAATTTTTTACGTGGGAGTTCATGTGAAATGCAGAAAAATTGTACAGACCGTTCACCTCAGTAGTTATGAGAAATATGAACCAATACTAAAATCGTTATGCAATTTACACAATATATTAACAAAACAAATATGGCACAAGGTGGTTCAAGATGTGTGTATATACACACATATACATACATACACACACACACACACACACACACACACACACACAAATCAAGATAAAACCAGACTGTGTCAGTGACAGACATAAAGAGAGTGACAGAGTGAATTAGAACTATCGCCTTATATGGGGGTAATTAATCACGCAGACGCAGAAAACAAATGATACCAGAAAATTCTTAATGGCTGACAATTTTGGTGGACTCCTGCTGTAACTGTAGGAAAAGAATTAGCTCATTATATTCAAGAAACATCTTCCATCCTTGCAAAAACATTTATCAAACATCAGCTAAAAAAATTAACTAACGCTAACATATTTAACAACGCTAGAAAGAAAAATGACAATGAATTGTTTACAAGGTAAAAAAAAACAAAAAAACGGAAAACCTCTACAACCCCTGCAGATGTGTGAACAGGCTACAATATATATATATATATATATATATATATACACCAGCATCTACTTCCTTCATGTAGGTGCTGAACTTCCTGTCCCACACAGCTGCAGGGGTACAGTATGTCACTGCTCCAGCGTCACCACCTCGACTGCCTGTCCGTCAAGCGTCATCGTGTTGTCAATGCGGGTAGTTACGGGAGCCATGGCGACCTGAACGGGTCGATTACCCTGGGCCAAACTGGTGACGACAGTCTGATACATGCTGACTGGAATCTGGACGAGACCTGCAGTGGAAGAACATGAATACGGTCAAATTTACAACTGTACATACATTTGCAATCACACAAATGGAAGCTATTTTAAGAATGAAATATTAACTTATTATAATAACTCATATTTTACCGTAAATACTATATACTATTTAAATAATATTAATTAATTTAATATTTTATTTTAATTGGAAAGTAAAACAGTTGGCGTCAATTAATTAAAAATATTTTGATGTATGCTACATTGTTGTTACATGACCATTATTGTTTCCATAGCGAAAACAATAGAGGCCCTTTTGACAGTAGTATAAAGTTATATAAAAAAAATGTGTTTGATTTTGGCAGTCACAATAAAAGGTCAGGTCAAGTGTACTGCATTGTGGGATAAAATATCTCTACCTGCATTGTATACTGTGTGTTTCGACAAATGTTGTAGGTCAATATTCCATATAGGAAGTTATCGCAAACATACCGCACGCTACATATTTAAGTACACGCTATTTGTATGCTATTCCAAACACAAACGACCAGTCCAAACCGTAACAAACAATTTGGCATAAGATGCACCCGGTAAAAATGCTCTAGTGACATACGTCACCTGTTAAACAGACAGCTGGAGGGAGGGCGCTTTCAAAACGAATCCCGATGAGACTATTGGCCATACACGGAGCATGCGTGTGATCAGACAGCTACATTAAGCTGTTTGTTGTAAGCCTTGTTTTAGGCCGGCCCTTGGAAATGGGGGCCGAGGGCAGGGCGCTGCATCACTGCAATGCGGAACAATGGAGTAATTGAAACGAGCCCCTCCCAAATTTTGTTTCTCTCTCTCTCTCTCACTCTCTCTCTTTACTTCTTGTTTCATGCCCAGCAGAGCAGTCTGAATTACAGCTGCAGTCACATGGGGTGGAAGGGTGGGCAGCGTGTCCAGGCCGCAAACAAAATGTATGGTCGGAAATCTCTGTCACTTACAAATATCCAGTAAGGCTCATAATTACAGGTTTCCAACAGCCAATACAGCTGTTGTAATCTCATCTTAATAAAGGCAGATCAGTTTTGAACCTAACTGTATCTAAAAAGAGGCACAGAAATGACTGAACCTTTGATATTATTTCCCCATAATCCCTGCTTCCAATTCAGTGGTGAATCTTTAGAAACCTGTCAAGACGATGTGCAAGTCACAGTATTTAAAATCCAAAGTAAAACAAGATGCCTATATTTCAGTCCATTAAGCTTTTTGGCATTGTTTACTACCACATTTTTCTCCTTAAATGTCCCAATGTGAAATGAAAAAATATTGAAATATTAAAAAAATTAGCACATCATGGAATTTGCTATATTAAACATTACATCAATGTATCATAAATGAGAATGTTTGTTTCTACTATATATTATGCCAAATATTTTCCGGTCTTATTTTAGGATAACAATATAAAACAACTAAAAATACGCAAACTAATAAACAGAAAACACGCCTCCAGTTGGATCCTGAAAATGTTTCGAATGTTTCGAAGATTCACTCCCTACTCAACAAGTGAAAATCAGTTTTAATCTCGAGCTTGCCGAGCGGTTACGCACGACTCACTCCAAATGCTCTGATTTGTCGTAATCACATTGTGTCTTGATAATTGTCTGTGAGTTTAAGGGTATTGTTTTTCTGGATGAAGTACCTGCAAGTGCCCTCTATCACTCTGACATGAAGGGTTTCTACAAGGCTTATGGGAACACACAGCAAAAAAAAAAACTAAATCCATCACGATTACTTCAAACCGGCCAGTTCAAAGCTACGCACTCCACGGCAGCTACGCACTGCCATTTCACTGATTAAATGAGGTCAATAAACGTCGACTGCCCGTCAAGTGTCTGCCGTCAGCTGTGCTCTCATCAGCCTCCCCGAGATGATGCGTGAATTAGGTTTAATTGCGCATCCTAAAAGCGAGGGCCTCTTTTGAACAGACTGTGACTGCTGGTTTGGATAAACAGTTCATCACACTCGTTTATGTATGCGAGGAAACGCAGTGTACTCAGCCTGTGTTCTGAGTCCAGATGTAATCTGAGGTCTGTACAGTATTATATAAAAGGTGCTTTTCGTCTTCATTCACCAAAATATGATAGAATAATTTCAACAGATGGTCCATCGTGAGATAGTGAGGATACAATCTCCTGTGAGCAACAAGACAAATAATGATGGGTTTTGTGCGCTGTTAATCATATTATATTGGATGTATGCAGATTTGTGAACGAATCTGAAATGTTTCAATAATAAGGAGTGTAAATAAGGAAAAACTTGAATTTAGTGGGACATAAAAACGCTGAAACCATTCAGAGCAATTATGACAAGAAGATAAACATCAATTATGTAGAGAAACTCAAAATCCAAATATTACAAGTTAATAGTGCAAAACACCAAAGACTACTGCAGATGAAGAAAAACAAGTAAATATTACAATAGCATTTTTGAATAAATATACCCTAAACATAAAGAACAGCAATATGATCTTATTATAATCAAAATACTAAAAGCCTGAAGTCTATTTCTTTAAATGCAGTTTTAATGCCTGCTAATCAGCTTTGTTTACACTCAGCCGCTGTTCCAGTCTATTCTCCTAATGTCATGTGAGTGTGTGTGTGTTTTATAGACTGGACTTCCTTGTGTTGACAGCTGGCTCTGTGATTAGACTCTGCACTGATAATGGAGAGGATCAAAGCCCTTTAAGAGGGATCCTCGGGGGTTAGGAGGGGGAGGGACTTCTCTTTGGTCACCGGAGGCAACAGGGGTTAAATAGGTCACTGGGAGAAGGACTAACCTTGACTGGGAATGGCAATCAACAGGGAACTGGTGATATGATATTATATCGATGCCTGGGTGACCGTACAATAATACTATCATAATGTTGCAAAGTCTTTTGCTTCTCTTTAACTACGCTACAGTTCAATGTTTTGCATAATTATATTATTAGCTTGTTCTGAGATCAAGTACTAGTTAAATTAAACAGAAGTGCATTGAACCCACCGTACAGTACTTGCGCTAAACGGTCAAACTGTTTATTCCCCCAAGTGAGAACTTGAACAAAATTTTGTGCACGCAAATATTGATGAACGCAGCAAAATAAAAAACATAAAATACCTTGAAATGCATATTTTTTTTCCTCCCACCCCAAGCTATGAGCCATCGTGTAGGGGACTGTAACAAAAAAGTATACATGTGATATTTTTACCTTCTTGTTTTTAGTCTATTGTGGCTAAAATCGGAAGCATCTCGTGCTATTTCATTACGTAGCAACAAATGCTTTAGTACACATTAGCGCACCGGCCTGAATAGACCACATCATCATTTCTAATGCATGTGTAAGCAGCATCAACTCACAGCTAGATGGCTTTGTGCATATGCAGAACGTGTAGTGTTTGAGGTAAAGTGAGGATTACAGAGAAGTGTAGAGGCTGGAGTCTGTGACACACACACACCATCTGCCCCACAAACGCCCAGTTAACAAGGACTACAGTGGACATCCACCTCACACGAGACTTGTAAAAATCATGTTGTAAAAGGTGCTATAAATACATCTGATCTGACCAGACCAAACATTCCTGTTAGTTATTGTTTTAGCTTCACATAAAAGCTTTAAAGTTGACTTTGTTGCCCATATCTTTTGCAAAAATGAAGAGAATGGGCTCTGTAGCTTTAGCGAAACAGCTTCCACATCACTAATTCCACATTTAAGTGTGTGAATGGCTGCAGACAGCCTGGCTCAGAGGCTGCAGGTGTGTATGGGTGTAGCTTTCCACCTCCACTGATTATACACAAGTCAGGTGTGAGTATGTTAAGCAGGTAAAGAGTGTGTAATGTACTAGTTGCCTGATTATCTGCTTGGTTCCTATATTTGTTAACAAAAATGTAATATTTTTATAAAATAACGCAATATTATAATAAAAAAAAATTTAAAAGTGAAATTTTTATTGACTACTGAAATGTTTGGTACCATGGCGACCTTAATTAAACTGCATAAATACATTTGGGTATGTGTGTGTTCTTGTTTGAGAGGGTGGGGGTCTCTGCATGCGTGTGTGAGAGAGGGATTCGTACCACTGCCATCCTGAACTCCAGTTAAAGCTCCTACAGCGGCCGCTGTCTCTCCCGCTAACACGATCTGACCTCCGCCCTGAAGAGTCGCCTCCGCTAACGTCGCCACCGCGTGCGCCGCCGCTTCGCTGCAACACACAAAACATCTCAATGCGGCTTCCATAAACACCCATTCATTTTGACAGGAGTTAGCGAGGATTTGATGGACAGGCTCATGTGTACCGCCCCCTAGTGCAGAAAACCGCTCTTGGCAGCCAGAAACGTCAGATTATACGCAGAGGCCTACACATGTTCCTCAGGCTCTAGTGGATAAATAGTGGATAAGAGATAAATGTCTAAACAAAACAAGACTCTATCCCAACTTTGTTTGGTCAAGGGTTAATAACTGTGAGCTATTTTTGGACATGGCTGTAGGTGTAGATGTTTCAAGATGTTCTGACAGCGCTCACAGACAAAAGATTTAATATTGCTGCTGGTGCCACACAGAAAACATCGCCGTCTCAGCCTAATTGTTGGGGGAATGGAGCATGCACCAATTGTTCCCACTGTGCTGTATTTCTGGGCTGCAGGTAAACAGGCTCAGGTGAGGCCCGTTAACAAGACCCCCGGGAGTTGCATCTGTGACTGAGCTAGACGCTGCTGTGGTTCGCTATTTCCTATCGCGCTCTGAAACCCCATCTTCACTATCACTTCCCCTGAGTACCTGTTGAGCGCCATGGTGACCGTCGCCCCTGGCTGCATTTCCTGCGATGCGGCGACCGCCGCTTCGGCCAATGAGGCCACAGCCTGCGTGGCTTCTGATGCTTGTGTGGTCTGGATGGTCATTTCACCACCTTGTAGCGTGGCCCAATTTTGTTCCACCTTAGAAAGGAAATAAGGAACAGTAAGTATGAAAAGAAAGTTATGACCTGTAATTGAAGATGGCATTCAAAGGAAGTGACTTCACTGTATATTCAAATAAGAGTTAGTTGACGGTACCTCTCCATCTGTAACTGTGGAGTAGTTCACCTGGGCGACCGTTACTGTACCAGGAAGTTCTGATGCGTCTGCTAACGTGGCAACTGTGGCTCCAGTGCCAACCTGTTATTAAATAAAAGATTTATACATTGAAATATAGTATAATAATACTATATAATAATAATAATAATACCAATTACATTAAAGCCACACTTTATTGTGGCATGCAGCCGTTCCCACAGCTGGGACGTGAGCTCACCTGTATGAGCGAGACCGTTCCATCAGGATTGCTAATGGTCTGTACGACAGTCTGTGATGGAACCAGGTGAGCTATGCTGTGTGTGGCTGTCGTGGTAACTTGTGTGGTGATCTGATCCTCGAAGGCGTACAGCAGGTCTTCTCTCCCATGCTGCTTGTAGCAGTTTTTAACTATAGTCCTCAGGGCTTGCGTCCATGACACCTGTTTGCAACGGAAATACAGCATTGATATGTTGATATGATGTAACGGTTAGCTCATCTGTGTCGTTGTGCCAAAACTATGGTACTGCATTCATTCTGTGATCGTCACATTGATTGTGTTGGCAATGTAAAACTAAGAAACTCTGTAAAAGTTATGATTTAAGTACTATTTAGACGTTATTTAAAGACAGTTTCATTCCAAGTTCCAAGTTTACAATTCTAGGTCTCGCAAATATGAATTTCATTTCATATAAACTGGCTCAAACTGTCAGTTTAAGAGAATCTGTTTAAAACTCCAATTTAATGATTTGCTTGTTTCATCCCAAGATTCAGTGTGAATGTTTATACATTAAAAATGTTTAAGTAAACCGCAACTTTTGCTGTTGGTGCATCCAAAAATAATGATTATTTACATTAATAAGATTCCAGTGGTTGTTTGGTTGAAATATGCTTATTTGTTTGGGGACAAATATTTATTTTTAACGCCATTTACAACGTAAACGTGTATATGTCAAGAGATAATTCATTTTAGCTGTATAGTTCAGCCCAATGTGAACACTGTTGAGTCAATATTACCCTCTGTTTCTGCTCCTCAGTTCGGACGTCGCTGCGTACATTAGCCCACGGAATGTCCTCCGGCCACCAGATGGGCTTACAACTCTCCTTCCCCCAGCCGGGCTTCCCACGGCCCGTGGAATACTTCAGCATTTCTGGAATGAACGCTCGGAGCTGAGCCTGCAAAGAGTCAATTCACACACAATCAGTGCAGGTGATTTTAGACCAGCCATGGCCTTTCGGAAAGATTAAATGTGTGTAAAAATGAGTTTGAATACAATAAGCCATTGATTTTCCTCCTTGTATGGCTGGCTGCAGACAGTCTGGCCACAAATACTGCTTCTGAAGAGAGACTATTAGGTTTCTATTCAGAGGCAAATCTATGGCTGAGGTCGCAACAGTGCAACCGGACTGCAGCAGTGTTATTAGTGCAAAGAATTGTGGGAAATAAAACATAAGAATTGCAAGTTTAAGTCATTTCAATACAGTTTAGCGTTGTGAATAATTTTAAAATCTGACAATAATCATATCAGTGCCATGACTATCAAGAATAAAAGGATTTATTTTTTAGTCTGAAAGGTCAATTTACTCATGAAAGTTCTGGTGGGTATTACAAAAAAATTAAGAACCAAGCTATTAAGTTATATGGGACAGTCCACTTGGCCAATCACAGCCCATTCTGTGCTTGAAGGAGGAGTTTATCAGTGTCCTGTTTGCCCTTGGTAATTCCGTAGGCAAGCCAGGGATTGTACCTCACGGCTCACCGTAGCAACATCTGCTCACTTCAACATCACAGGCTTGAGAGGAATAGATCAGTTCCCACAAGAGGTTTTTACTCCCATTCTCGCTATATCACAAACACTTCCTGCCAGCCTGATTTTGTTACATATTATGCAACCAATCCAAGCCAACAAATACGATGTTTGCTTAAACTATGTCTGAATTAAATAAATACGGTTGTTAGGTCTATGCTGAAGTCCATGCAACAGATTGTCTTCACCAGCATCATGTAGCAGACTCTTCCTTGTGTTTGTGCAGATGGTCTAATTACACGGCAAAGGAATTAAGAGGAATCTGACGCCCCAAACACGTTGCTCAGCCGCCCATTCCTATCCCCTGCTCTGCTCTTAATCCACCTGGGAGCCAATCAGAATCCTCTGTGCTCAGCCACGGTGTGCCTGATAATTACTCGCGCACACAAGCCTCACCTGATGATCCCTGTACAGACCTGCCTCCAACTGACACAAGCTAAGCAAGGTGTGTCTGTCCTGGGGGACACTGGCTATCAGCAGCCGCCCCCAAACAGCGCGAGTGGTTAAGTAATGGGGGAGCGGGTAAATTTACTGGTTATACTGGTTAAAATATTGCCTTTTATCAAGGACAACCAAAAGAACTTGTGTCAAGTAACCTGGTGGACAGAGAACTATGATAAAGTTTGGTATCTACTGTAGTGATGACAAGACCTGCTGCTGGTCTCTGCTGACTCACAGTTGATGATTCATGACGTCAGCAACATCACACAGACAAACAAGGGATTCTGGGAATTGACCTGAGCAAAGACTCTGGGGTAAATGTAAGCAATATATCAGCCACAGCAGGTCTGCAGTTCACTTACACAGCAACAGGCGCCAAGGCAGAGCAATAGAGTAGCTTATTACCATTAACCCCCATAAAGATCAACACCTGTGACTTATAAAACAATCTGAGAATAAAATGCACGTTTTTGCTAATACACCCGATTAAACAAAATGCATTTCTTAAAGGAATTGAGAACCAGCTTGAATTCCCTAACAGGAACTATGTACCGATTTACTGACATCTCGTGCTAATACAATTCATTACTCCTATGAAATACAGGAACCTTATTTGAGCTGTACATGTGAGAAGTCATCCATATTCTTAGTGTGGTTTGTTTTAATGGAAATTTGATTAAATGTTGCCTCATAAAAATGGTTTAAACCACTTATTAGATTCCTAGTAAGCATAAAAAGCATCTGCAAACGTAAATATTGCATCTCTGTCTGATAGCGCCACCTGGTGTCTACCTGTGTCATCTTGTCCACAGAAACTGGAATGCCATCTATAGTGAGTGGAGGAAGTTCAGAGCTGAGCTCCCCACCACCAGGGGGCGCATGTTCGGCCAGAGCATTTTCCAAGTCCTCCAGGATCATGCTCTTGTATTTCCTCACCTGATCACATGAAAGATGAGAGGACATGAAGAAATGCACACGTACAAAAACAATCAGAAAGGAACTATAATGGTAATTTGTAATGTGTGAACAATATACAAGAAGCTGCTCACATACTCACCACATTCTCTAATGGGGCAGCTCCAAAGACTCTAAACACAGGGTTTGGCTTAGAAGGAGAGATGCACAACACAATAGCTTGTTGGCCAACCCGTGTCGTGTACTCATCCAGAGTAGCTCTCAGCTTTCTGTGAACATATTACGCAATGAGGATCAACAAAAAAACAACTAGTACATTTATACTAAGACATTAGATATGCTTAGACTTTCACCTAAGCAGTCGAGTCTGTTGTCTTTTACGAATCGAGGGGTTTGACTCAAAGATGTGTGGCCGTTTACGTTTCTTCCCTGTTGCCACGGCAGCGGCTGCTGCCATGCCAACAGGCCCTGTAAAAGAATTTGGGGAATAAAATTAGCTACCTATAGGAAATCAAAGGACCAAGGTTCTCAAAAAAAACATTCAGTAGGTATGTACAACCATGGACAAATATGCTAGTTATAAAGAACGGTCATTTTTGATGCACGTGCGCCATCTGGTGGTCTGTTTCAGTAGTGCCTAACCATTTTTGTCGTTTTCACTACAGCGCCATCATTAGGGCTCAAGTAGTTTAATAACTAGTTTTTCTATCTTTGACAGCCCTTAATATTTAATAGCTATTAACAGTAATGGCTTTGTGAACCCACCGGCAGCAGCCAGGTGTGCAGTGACCTCATCTGTGCCGGTTGAGTTGAGGATGTCAGAGTCGTCGTACGCATCATCATCGGGTGACGAAGGCGAATCCTCGTCCGCGCTCAGCATGCCATGTTCAGTGTATGTGGCGACGTGCACCTGCCCGACCTGAGACACGGCGTGGGCCTCGATGGTGGTCATGTGTTCTGTCTGATGCACTGTGTGGTCTTCCATGACCCGATACAGTTTCCCTCAAACACACTGACACACACAAACACACTGGGAGTTGGCACACACACATAACCAGCAAAATAATTTATATATTCAAATTTAAAAAAATATTTAATAAAAAAATTTCATATTTTGAAAGTGAACAAATTGTGGAATAACATTACACCACAAATAACATGTTACGAGGTGAACAAAGGCTTGATTTTCTAAATCATTGTCTTACAATAACCACCACATTCATCTTTTACTGACACACTTTCCCCTCAGTCAGAGTTCTTGTTTTTTTATTACTTAAAGGTTTTTAAGTGACTAAAAGCTGTAAATATGTGTTTCTGTTCATATAAACCCACAATTAACAATTGATGGTATATGTGCATAGTTATAAATTGGAACATCCATCTAAATGACAAATGTACTTAAAATCATGAAATCAAAAAACTGCAGTATTTGGTTACAGGAGAATTATTACAAATAGTAAAAATAGATAGATAGTAAAAAATATTTTAATCCTAAAATATTGTAAATTGATCATGGATTGGCCAAAATTACAGACTGTCCAGAATAAAAGAGCTTGGCTCCTCTCTATACAAACAAATTTACATGATGTAATATTTCACCTAACATTTGCATTGTATCTTGTATTTAAATGTCCCTCCACTAGGGGGCCCTAACGATCACAGTACTGTATAAACCAATTCTTGCCAAAATCATCTTTACAGTATTATTGTTGGGGAAGTTTGTATAGACCATGTAGTTGTCAGTATTTCACTGCACAGGTTATGTAAATACTCAGTGACAGCGGTGCATTTGCTGTATGTTATTATAATCTTGTAGCACACAATCATGTAGAAAATCTGTCAAAATATGGGTTTGCAAACAGCAAACGTGATAAACCAAACGACACAGAACGGGAACCGTAAATCGTTTTATTGAATAAACCGCCTCTTTATTGACATGTCTCTGACAGCAAGCAGAAAAACGACATTCATTGTATCGTTTTAGATATTAAAACCGACATTTCATAAGGGTAAAATTTGTGTTTCTGTCATCATCGGTGGCCACATTGAGTTTTATTTAACGGTGATCCTCTGGAAACCGATACAGTTGTTAAATTCACCAAAAAGCGTCCAGAAACACGGAAAAATGCTCTTTACGAGACTACTGATCGTCGTGACCAAGGCAGGTTTGAATGTGACAAATAACAGATTCGATACATATTACTACTGTCCGGCCATAATAACACGCATAAACGGCGGTCATTTTCAAGACGTGAATAATAAGTGTAAGAGCGCGCGATACTGAAGCGCGTTACTTAAACAACAAACACTGACTTCTGACTATCAAACTGCTCGTTTATACACGAAAACAAAAATTCAGATACGGTAAAAAAATGTCTGAGATGATTTACGTCAAAATTTAGCCGGCCCGGTTTAAGGGTACCGTTGTCGACCATAATATAAAACGATTGTAACACACGACGTTATTTGCCGATCACAACTGATCGATCGAGAACGTCGACATGTCTGTATGATTTTAATAACGCATTTGTTTTAAATCCTCAATCACACATAAAAACACAACGGATCTGGCTAAGCAATGCTGTTTAGCATCTGTTAACCAAATATGAGCGCGAATGCTCATCTAAATTCACTAGGCCAAAGGCCTGCAACTGCGCCATGACTATTTTTACACAATCCGAGCGGGGTAAATAAATAAAATGCGAAATGCCCTTAATATCACCCAATGTTCCGTTTCGCATCGTCGCGATCTGCATCTGCGTGCGTGAGTGTGTGAAAGGCAAACGCTGCCGGGTTGTTTGGTGCGGCTGCGCCGCGGCTGAAATGGCTGGAGATTGCGCGGTAGGGCACTAACCTCAGAGCGGCTGCGCTACTTCGGGCCTGCGCTGTGCGGCGGAGCTGCGAACACCAGCTGCAATGGAGGACAAAGAACGAGCGGCGTCTGTGAGCGCGCGTGCTGAGCTCAGCGGCTGATGCGCGTCCCCGAGCGGTGTGCACTGAACAAATCTCGCCCCTCCCTCTCATTCCGGAGACTGAACACCATGTTGCTTCTGCAGTGCGCAGGAACACACTGTTAAATCATTTAAACACAAAATAATGATAACAAATGCAAATAATCTCACTATAATTGAAGACTAGTTTATATTTTCTCTATCTCTGTTTATTGTTATTTGAATTTGTGGTATGCATATGATTCTTCTGTTCTATGTAAAGATGTATTGTTTATATTGCTGTTTGTTTATAAAATGTTTACTATTAAAAAATACTAATTTGCCCACTGAGTTTGATAACGTTTTGTTTTAAACCTGTGAAAGGATTTATTTATTGATTCATATATGCAATAAATGTATTTAATGTGTTAAATAACTTTAGTAAATAAACTTTTTTGTCTTTTCCGATAAAGTGTTTGATTTATGATGTTGACCTACCCCTTTGTTTATGCATTCATGCAACTTTAGCCTACTTTTTTTTAAATACATTATTTTATCTGTCTAGTTTGGTTTGTTTTTTGGTGAAATTAAATATTAATATAAAATAAAAGTCCCTTGCTCCAAATTTATTTTCTTGCAATAAAGTTGAGTCCCTAAATGCAATTTGTCCAAAACTTGAAAATACTATAGTTTAAATTTACTATCTGGTGAAGCCAGTTAGTAAGGGCTGTTGATATTTTAAATATTAGAAACTTCCATAAGATGGCAATATGGTATCGCAAAAGTTTTAACGTTTCACTTCACCAAACTACTTTTCACGTGTAACACTAGATGGCAGAAAATGACCATTAATTCTTTACTAGCTGATGGCGCACACACTATTATAACCAACGTGCGTTGTGTATAAATGAATAATACGTTTTTTAAGTACACAATAAACCAATGTTTAACATGGATATTGTCTGAATTTCTAAAGCAGCTGATGCGAACTTCTGTATCTGAAAGATTGTTAATTTTATTATTATTTAATTGAAGGTCACCGTGGATAAGCACCATCGTTGGTCCTGGAACAACATTTATATCAACCAATCAGATTGTATAGTTAGTTTCAGGGTCCGTGTTAGATTTAGTACAGTTAGGGGCTTGCAGCTAATTCTTAATAACCTGTGATGTCCTTATGGTTTAGGGTTTGGGTTATGGGTAGGGTTTAGGTTAGCTCTTTCATTTTTGGTCAGGCATGTTGTTCCAGGACCAACAAAAGATGTTGATCCAATAACCCACCTCAGCATCCTATCTTACAATGTTTTAGTTAAAGGTTCTGTTGCCAACTTGTCTGTAGGCACTGACTGTAGGGCCATGTTGCAGTCCACATAAAGCACATTCTTGGGTGATAAAGAGTCAGTCTTTAGAAGTTTCACAATCTGCGATCTATCTCCACCACGCTGCCCTGCTGCGGAGAACCGATAAGGTTTCAGAGGTTAGAGGGAAGTTCGATAATCAGCTTAATTGATTGTCTGGAAGTGAAGATAATTCATTGTAATTGTGAGGCCGTTGAGGAGCTCGCGTGTTGAAGACACTGTGGGAGGAAAAAATGCTTCTCTCTCTTACATGGCACAGATGGTCCATGAGAAGAGAGTCGCCTTTTGTTTTTTAAGCAGCCTGTGTAAATCCAATGATCTGTGGAAGAAAAACAAATAGTGCTTTGCTTATCAAACGTCAAGACATGCTAATACACTCGTGAATCAAGACTGAACCACCAGAGTGCACTATGAGACTACAATTAAGTTACTAGTGTTAAGAATTAATAGCGTAATTTCTATCCAATCCACAGTGCCAGCAAATGGGTTTACAAAAATGATTGTTTTCTAACAGGGTTCCTGAACATTCTGTTGGTCAGACAATTGTTGATAGTTTTGTACAATTGCAATAGCCGGTATTATTTTTGTTGGAATTGTCAAACAGTAACGTTTTAATATCATCATAGTGTTTACATTTTTCTGGGAAATCGGATATATCTTAAATATAGTTTTAGCATATTAAGATGTGATAGGAGAATTTAATTAAATTTACTTCAGCTTTAAGTAAGCAAAAGTGATTTAACTTAGTGCTTATCGAGTCTAAATATAATGCTTGTGAATTATTTTTTACATAATACAACAATTAACAGACATCCAATCACATTTTCTTAAGCATTTAACAGATGTTTTGTCAGATAGCTAACTAGCATAGGAAAGGACAATTTAAATGAATTGCTCACAAATAAACACAAAATGGCTTTATTTTCAAATATGGGCATTTCCAAATAATCCTTCTAGTGTCATATTTGCCAAGCACTGTCAGAAGGGCCTTATCTGTGGTGAAGAGTAAAGGAATGGAGCCAGCAATAGCGTAAGGCCTTTAACCATGAATAGAGGCTGGTTTAATTTATTCCAACTGTAATCAGCGCACAGATTTGTCAATGCAATCAGCTGATAATAGGGAGGATTCTCTGTTGTTCTGCTGTTTTCTGGTAGGACCCGTGGTGCTGAGTGCCTGTCTGTGGGCTGATGTGTAGCAAACAGCCAATTTACTGAACCATTAAGATATCAGCACCTTTTGCTTTTCCTGTGTAACCTGTTGCCATGCCTGTCTCGCATCTAATGTCATCTCTCTCTCGCTCTCTTTTCTCTGTTCTGTGTTCTCTCTCTCTCCATCGCTGCCTTCCTCCCACGCAAGGCCGTGTGAAAATTATCCTTCGATCATAAAGGGCAAAAATACTTTGTGTGTAGTGTCTTTGTCACATGTCAGAAAGTGTGCAAAAGGACCAAACAAGTGCACGTTTTGCAGTTGTCAACGGAAACAGAAGATGGGGGGGCTAAATTGAGGGTGGAGCTAATAAACTGTAAAACTGTTGCTTTTATTCTTCTTGTGATGTGTATGTTTGCAACATTATTACCATTGCACAGTATGAACTGTATTATTTAGTATTTAGGAATACAATTTTGACACAAAACAGCACAGTTTCTGCTAAGCTCACTTGAATGATGCATCAAATCAAGAGTTGTGCGTTTTGTCTTATAACATTAGTTTCTTAAAACAGACAAGAAAGTTTAGAAAATAGAATGTGACGGGGGTGGGATTTTTTAAAATTTTGATGAGCTAGCAAAACCTTAGCAACCACTCAAAACAGCCTGGCATCATCTAAGTAACAGGCTCACCCTGGCAACAGCTAAGGATTGTGCTAATAGCCACTCATAACGCTAGCATTGTGGTGATGAGTTTTGCATGGGCAAACATCATTCACGGTTTCTTTAGAAAATGTGAAAGTCTTTGTTTGAATGCGAGTTTCATGCTGGAACACTGATGTCATGGTCATGATGTAGTTAAGCAGGCATCAGAAGAAAATGAATTAAAGGATAGAGCGTGTTTGAAAGGAAGAACAGAGATAAAAAAATCTAAGTCAGAGATGTTGGTCTCAAGTTTTGAAGGTCATTGCGGAGACAGACTTCTTATAAAAGATTCAGGTTCAAAAGAGGAGGACAAAACAGGAACACAGACCTGCAGATGTGACAGGGTGGTCTAAACAGTTGAGTATCACGTCTACAGTAGAACTGAAAGGGCCACTCTCTTCGGTGTGAATGCTTAATTTAACGCTCAGGAGGGGACAGTGGCACTCTGACATCAGTGCCCCACTGTGACATTTCTTGCTCTGCAAGTAATGACAGGTCATGGCAGGATGTGAGAGGGGGTTAAGGGCGAGCAAGAGAGAACGAACCAATGAACAGCAGTCAGAAAGACAGCCGAACAACAGGAGAAGGATACTGTGGTATGGGTTTGTGCAGGCGAACGCATATTTTACGTGGACAAGTTATGTATGTGTATGAATTTACCAAACTCCCTTTTTTCTGTCTGGAAATTAAATAAAAATTAAATAAATTTTGATGAATCAGTTTAAAAGGAGTATATATGAATTAGAATTCAGCACTTTTTCTCTCACTGATAAAACGTAAGCAAATCTTTGATGTTAACCAGGTTAATCATTGTACCAAAGGTCAGATTAACTTGCTTCCGTTGATGTACACGAGATGATCTTTGGATCATTTTCATGTCATGCTGGGATAATGTCAGGTATAAAGACATGTACAGTGTTATGCTTTTAGAATGTAATTTTCAATAAAACTTTTTATATTAAACAAGAAAAATTTACAGATTGACAAAAACCCCTTTTTTCAATACACACACACACACACAAATACACAAGAGACCTTTAACTCTACAACTCTGCTTAGTCAAAGCCAAAGATCCTAGAGCATCGTTCTCAGGTTTAACTCACAAGAGACCTTATTACTTTAAGCCTGTTTGTGCACACTTCGGCTGACATAGCACCGAATGGAGTGTGGATCGCTATAGTTACCACAGCGTTCAGCTACCCAATTATGTCAATGGCTCGAATTTGAACCCAAATATGATAATGTAATATAAAGTTGCTAACTCTCCTATTTTGAACTTATCAGCTACCGCGTGAAGTGCTGCTCTGCTCTTCTCATGTAATAAGCGGGGAAACCAAGTTCAGTTTCTCTTATTGATTCAAAACCAATGTTGACGTGTCGAGCGCACTTATTATGACGTCACACTCGGCACTTATTTTCCAGTTCTTTCTTGATTTTGAGCGTGTTGACCGAATCTGTTCTGCATGCAGGGTTTTGTTTACTCAGCATAATTTCGCCAGCTTTTTAAACAAAGCACAAACAGGCTTGGAAAGCAAGTACGGATGCACAAACAAATGTATTAGTGTTCGAAAGACATTTTCACTGTCAACAACATTAGCTTTGCACAATTATTGTGTTATTCTGTGAGAGAGGTGTTTTGTTTACTGGTTAAGGAAGAAAAAGTAATATTTCAGGCAGGACTGTAAAGGTGGAACGAGGTGTGAAAGCCCAACCGAGGGTTTGCACATGTCCTGTCTTTTCTGTAATTGACAGGCATCAAAAATCAGGCATCGATCAGTGCAGGGCCCAAAGCTTGATCATGGCACGGTTATTGCTTAACCTGCACCTCTGCGTAACTGCTTATGTAGAGTGAGTGGAAGTGATACCACCAACTGTGTCATTACCATCAGCCATATTATTAACTTGAGTGAAAGAAAGGAATTCAGCACAAAACAGGAGCAACATGAAACAACAGATCCATAAATGTGCTTTATTTTGTATTGTGATGTTGATATCTTAAGTGTGCTATTAAAGCTGTTAATGTGCTATGTTAATATTTTATTAATATAAGATCTGTAGTTAACCTTTTTTTGTGCCACACAGGTGTGTTGTTTTTATTTGTGTGTTTGTCATCTGTCAATTCACATGCAACTGATGAAACAACATAGGGTTTATAAGAAGCAAACAGTGGCCTCAGGAGAACGTTATCTAATTAAATCACAGCACTTAAGAACTTCAGAATCTGTTTGTCCACCAGATTGTTACACTGGGTCCTGCTGGGTGACTTTGGATCATTGTGTGTACAAACAGCCACATTTATGAATTCTTATGAAAATTCTTATGTCTGTGATTTCCCAATGTTTGACATGGAGAAAAATGTTTGATGATGTTTGTATTAACAGAGGTAATTCACAGTCAACGCATTACCTTTAATAAAAGTTAGGGACAAGGCCTTTAAAACTTTTGATTTTGTGCGTCTGTGTTTTTGTGTCACACTCCGATTCGCGTTGGCGCGTGCGGCTGTGTTGATATGCGAGTTCAGCAGGTGTGTGAAATCACAACCCCGAATTTAATCTAAATTTATCTTTCATTTCCAAGATGATGAATGTAAGATTGAGTGTTTATTTATTCATGCCACTTTACAAGGCGACTCAGGCCACCCTACATGCAGCTTGTTAATGCATTAGTATTCATAGGAACATAACTTTCACCTTAGAGCGTGTTTATATCACCCCCTACCGAGTTGATCATCTGCCCACGATATCACAAATCAGTAAATCTGCCTATAAAGGCCAATATTTTAAAAGGGTTTTATTAAAACAACCTGGCTGTGCCGTTATAGTAAAATATGAAGATCTATGCCATATCGATCCCGTTCTCATATTCCGGTTTGTTCTACAGAATCCAACTTGGCAAATCATTAAACTTTTAGTATCTACTTATATCCAGCTGAATAATTTATCAGGCGGTGAGCCGAGTGAAATCGGAAAACTCTTGATTGTCTGAGTGCTGGGGGTCTGGGGAGGTATCGAACCCGAAAAGATGATTTAGAGAATGTATTGGATAGAAACTAGGTGGTACAAGACGGCCGAGGATAAAGATGACCGTGTTAATTTGACTGGAGAATCACATCTCTGAAATCATTTCCCAGCACAGAACCATCCTGATTCAACATCGCTGCTGTAATTCTTTGATGTTAGACATCGAACATTTTTCCCAGCTTGCTAGATGAACATTCTAATGTGGAATCTTTGAAAATCCACTTTGATAATCAGAATCAAGAGAGACAGCGTCTATATTTAAATTCCTCTTGACAGACTTTGAACCAGTGAATTGGTCAATTATCAACTGGAAATTAGTTATCAACCCATTATACTGTAATTGAATCAATCTAATTATGAAAATGTCATTGTGTTTTGATGTTAAAATACTTTTTTTATTACTGATTAATATCAGACACAATAAGGAAGCCATTTTTGGGTTGATTATTGATTACAACTCACAGCGTTAGATTAACCAATGGTGTGACTACCTTTTGGGCCAGCCAATGGCCGATAGGGGAAAATGTAGTGACACAGAAGTGCCAGCTTTTTGTCTGTATATCAGTAGCCAACTTTTCAACGTTTTAATGAAACTTTTGTTTAAGCAAAACAAGATCATTGTTTTGTTCAAAACATCTGAACTTTTCTAAATCCAATTAGATGTCTAGCGAGGCTGTGCAGAGCAAACAAGCCTCTTTTTACCATCAACAGTTTGAATTGTTTTGTCAACGCAGCATAGCTAAGTGTTATTTTTAGTAAATCACTGACTATTCAGAGTTTTAACGCAGTTGCTTAAAGGGGTTTGACGGCATCAGTGGAAATCAACAACCATTAGCTGCAGAAAGAAATGGAGAAATTTAGCCACACCTACTCCAGCCTGCCAAAACATTGTGATTGTTTTTACATTACGGCATTATGTAAATATGTGCATTGTGATTCTTCAGGGACCGTCTGAGCATTCGAAAAGGCAATCTGGGCGTTTGCAATGAATGCTAGATAACATATGTCCACTTGTCATACACAAACTAATAGACATTAATACACTCACAGCCAGACCCCATCTGCAACTTTGCCCCATTTGTGGGCACCTCCAGGTCTCGTTTAGAAATGGGCTGTGAATAGACATTATTAATGGAGCCCAGAGTGGAGATACAAGGAGCTGCTTAGCCCGAACCCTTAGCGAATATGAATAACAATAGGTGAGGGATCATTACCTCAGCCTGGAGGGAACGTTTAATCAGTTTTTGCGTAATGAAGGCAGTTGCCGCAAATCGAGCACATGCATAATGTTCTGCTGACGTTAGCCTGGCATTGCATTAGCTTTTCACCGTTAGCAGAGGTGTAACTGAGTTGATGAAAATATGATGAAGTCCACAAGCAAGTCTTTTAACAGTGTTTCCAGAGAGAGGCTAGAAAGCGTTTTTTCTGCCGTTATCAGTGTCATTTTCACTGTTAGGTTAGACAAGGTTTTTATACTACAGGCAACATACAATACAGCACCAATAAAAGGTGTTTAAAATCCACAGGCTTGAAAGTACATCGATTTAATCACATTTAGTTATTAGCAGTCAGGAGAATGCCACAAATTCCACATGGCATCACATTTTTCACAGGTGATGATTTTCCAAGTCAAGCGTTTGTTTCAAGTGAAGTGATTGAGCCCCCAGAAAATGGTTTCTTTGTTTTATGGTTTGTTTTCTTGTAAGAGAAAGTAACTAGCATACGCTACACTAGCATACAGCCTCATAGGTTTGATTCATTTTGCACTTTAAAGAAACAGCACTTCTTGAAATCTCTTTGGTGTGTCTGGTCTCAGTCCCTCAAGTCTGCGCTTCACTTGGTAATCAAAATCAAAAAGACTTCCTAATGGTCTTTTTACAGACCACTTTTTAGTCAAATTAACACAAAAAGATGAAGAAAAGATGGTCAAAAAAGTAAGCCCCTGAAAATTTATGTAGTCAAAATTGAGAAAAACGCTATTTTGCATGGAAGAGCACTATCGAGATTCTGGACGTGAATAAATATTATGCAGATAAACATGGACGGTTTCTTTTAATTCTCCAGAGTTGATGCTGCCCACGAATTAAAGCTGAGGGGTTTGCCCAGCTGTTGTGGTTAATGAAGTGCAACGGGGAACAGCGTGTCACACTCGTGTCCGTTTGATGTCCACACGCCGTCCTTTGTACAGAGGAACAACAGCAGGGGGGATTGTACTTCAATCAAAGCCAAACCCTGTTTAATCTAAATTAAAACTCTAATCTTGTTATTAGGCTGACCCCTTAGTGAGACACTTCCAAAAGGCCCCCTCGTCCCCTGCCCGTCACTCACCCAAACATTTTTATCCAGCAGAGACAAAAGAACATGCAGTATCCTGACTAGCAATGTTAGGTTGTAAGAATGTTTCCCTAACATTTCTAAGTAACAAGTTCTAGAAAAAGTCCATTTTTTTAAACATTGTATTAATGTTATTGCTTGGTTATAAGAACATTATTCAAACTTTTTTAATTCTGTTATGTTTTAAAACATTTTACTAGCGACGTAAGAATAACGTTCTTGATATATTATTTATAATGTTAAAAAAGTTAACATTATAAAATCGTTACTGCAAGAACTTTTTGTAACTTTGAGAGAACATTAAGAGAATGTTCCCTGTTAGTCGGGATGTCCATGCAAGCAGAAAATTCAATGACTTTGGTCGACTGTAACGTGAACGGTGATTTCAATAGGCTTGTTTTGATCGTGGGGTTCCATGCTTTAAAAAACTGCTCAGGGTAAATTTCCCACCACTACTGATTTGAGGCCAGTCATACGGTTTCCATCACATCGCTCAGGTTTAGGATTAAGGTATGGGGCACTGATCCCGGATCAGTAAAAGCAAGCAATGTATGACCTCTCTTTAAATCCAAAAAAAGGTACCTTGTGTAAGACTTTGCAGGACAGACCTCGTATAGGAGCAAAGTTCTCATTTGGTGGATGTTCCATTTTGCATATTCATGAGATAAGCTGTTGTTATTTTAATGAAGTGCATCCTCCCTCAAGCAAATAAAAACGAGTGATGCTAGACAGGCCTCTGTGATCGGCTCTAATGGTTTGTCTTTGTAAAGAGACGTGGTCGAATGAAACGCATTAAAGCTGATGTTTGTGCATCTCAAAGTCTCATAATCGCAGATTGTAATCTTTGCTTTGACAACAAAAAACAACAACAATAATAATAATAATAGGAATAAAAATTCTTGCTGCAAATGTCCTTTTTGATGAGTTTTCTTTATCCTCTGTCTGAGAAGAATGAACTCAAAACTTTGTCAAACATTCACTGCTTAGAAAAGATTTTGCGACTTGTTAAACCCCAAAAATGTATATAATGGGCATAAAATCATTTTGTTGGCTATATTCGCTCTCATGTCATTTCAAACCTGTATGATTTCCTTTTTATAGAATATAAAAAGAGATATTAGGCAGATTGTTTAAATGGCTCTTTTCCATACAAAACTGAGGTTGTCAATTTCCAGAAATGCCAAAAAACATTCATATGACTTATTATGTTAGGCTTTCTAGTGTTATACAATACATGTGTTACAGTGACAATACCCTGAAGCAACCCAATGTTACACACACACGCACACACACACACACACATACTAGTCTGTCTAAATGGGGACATTCCATAGACTTCTATTGCAATAGATTCTTTTCATTCAAACAAATGGTGTTCTACAGAGAACTGGCCATTTTAATAACAGTTCTGTAAACCACTGTATAGTCATGAATAGATGTGCACTACGTTGTTTAATACATGATGTGTAGTGTAATGGATTCTATGGGTTCCTGCTGTTTGTTCGGGAGCTCTTGGGAGAATTTTTACTTTCTAATTTCCTCACAGTCAAGAGGAAAACATGCGACGTCTCCTTTTGTGTTTGCCTTCTAATAACCCACCTAGTGATTATGCTGCAGCAAAAGTGATATGAATCATAAG
>JAZGTI010002015.1:0-28290 GCA_036877585.1 Botia kubotai
GTTTAGTTTATTTAGATCTGTGTTTGTCCTGTCTTGTGCCATAGCTCCAGCTACTTGTGTTTGTCTTGTGATTTTTTTGTTTCCCCAGTTATTCCCCGGATCACTTACCTGTTGTCCTCCGTTCTGGAGTCCGCTGCTGTTGGGTCTGCTTGCTCTCCTGTCTCCCTCCGGCCTGGTGGTCTCCGCATCGTGCCGATCCAACTGCTCGCCCGCACCACCTCGCCTCCCGTACCGGTTTTCCCGTTTCCCCACCTCTCTGAACAAGATCAACGATACTCAACAGTTCCAGCCAAGGAATTACGAGGTTCCAGTTTCCTGCACTCTGCTACAGTTTTCCTCACRGAACAGAATCTTCGTTGGTGCGGTTGAGCTGCTGATGGACTAAACCTACCTGTGTTTTCCCCCTGCTTATTTCAGTATTTTCAATAAATCACTGTTCAAACTTGCATTTGGATTCTACGGTTTTTTCTGACCTTAACAATGTCACGCTAGCATTATGCAGGTCATTACTGCAGACAGACTGTTGAGACAGAGGGAGATTTGAGAGAGAAATATATGTCTGAGGTGATACAAAACTTACTCGTCGGTCATTATTGGCACCTGCTTTTAGATGAAAACATGGCTTTCAGAATGAGTCTCTCTAAAGAACATGACACAAAGACAGACAAGAGATCTTGAGTGTTATCACACTTCAAGTATTTAACATTAAGAAACAATTAATGAATACCATAGACTTACCAGAACACAACATGTCTATCATGGATCCTCCACATAACAGCATAGATGAAAACTCTTCTGTTAAGCTCAGGTGCGATATTAGTGTGAAATGTGTGTGCTGGTTCACAGAGATAATGTGACAGTAAGACCCACCTGCTTATTCCCAGGCTTTCTTCCACAGAAGTTCAAAACGGTTATTAAAACTTAGGTGGTTTAGGTTTATTCTCATGGTTCAGAATACTTTTAATAATTTCTGTTCTATTAAAAATAAAATGTGCAATACAATGAAATGTTTCAATGTAATGTGGTAAAAGAAAATAAATTCATTCAGAAGTGTTGTTCACATTAAAGCAGGTTTCCATATAACTGGTATAATTGGAATCTTAAAATGTCATATACAAATACTGATGTACAATAAATGTCTGTGAATTTGCAGTTAAACGATCATTTAAATTAAAGATCACAAAAAGTCATTAAGTGAACAACCTAAACAAAGTGTCTTCTTATGTGGAGAGTGGAAGGTTTAAGGGAGAGTTTTTGAATCAGTGTTTGACTGCATTTGTGTTTTAGCCTGTGTCAGTAAGAATCTCCAGAACCCAGCTGTGTGTCAATGAAGAGTGATCGGTCCATGCATTGTCCAATAAAATTCAGTTTGGGAGACTTCTGCTGATCTGAGGTGTTATATAGTTAGAAATAAACATTATCCATTTATTTAGTGTTTTGTATTATAATACATTACCAGAAAAATTCACCAGAAATGGAGTATTTGTTTTACTACAGAAAAACACATTCTGATACATCTTGAAGGGTGTATCAGAATCCAATATTGTAAAGAAAAACTTGGACTTGCTTACTCCTTATCCTTTCATTCATTCATTAATCTTTTCATTAAGGACATCCCTGTACAAGAAACCCTGTACAAATCATGGAGGACATTATCTCAATCACAGTTTATATAGAATAGGTACATGGCAAAGCTGACATTTTTTGGATTATTTTAGCCTTTTATTCAAGTACATTTTTGTTCTCAAAAGCATACAAATGTTAAGCCTGCCAAAAAACAAATGTTAGTTATGATTCATTTAAAAATCCTTCACACTGATGACTCATTGGATAAGGTGTTTTTTACGAGGTGTGATATAATTCATTTCAATCCATTTTTCAGGCTGTGTATAAAAACTACAACGAAATTCAGTCTTAATTTGTATATTGATTCTCTCGTTCTCTCTCTGTTATTGAATGAAGCTTCACTGTTTGAATATTAACTGTGTTTTCAGAATGTTGAGCACAAAATAATTTCTGTAATGAAGAATGAGTTAAAGTGCTTTAAGAGACTGTTGAATCTGAAAGACTCAACAGGAGGAGGATGATAAGAGTCATAGCAGAGTCAGAGAGGAGGTTCTCAAGATTACATTACACATCTTGAGGAAGATGAAGCAGCCAGATCTCGCAAACACACTGCAGACCAGTAGAGCTCTGGATCAGGGTATAGACTGGCCAGGCAGTACTACCTTTGGAAAATGTCTCTGTGCAGGTCCTACCTACTGGGACGGCTCACTGCCCACAGAGACTGGCCACCGTACGGTGCCAAGGGAAAAACACGGGTTTACCGATAGGGAAACCGTACCATGGAGAATACACATGTGGGATCACCAAGGGGGAATCACTACACATGGGGCACCTAGCCCAGCACAAGGGCTGACTGGATGGGAGACGCGGACACAGGTGCACCGCACATACATGCTCCACATGAGGGATCTCCGAGTACCCTTTGGCAGCCCCCCCATCGAGGGTTGTGAGAGTGGAGGGGAAGTGGCTTCGGGCAGAAAAAGGTACCTTCCATGACTTCTGAACCTTCATGTGCACCTCCAGGAGGAAAGGCATTGGCAGCAGGATGAGAATGGGCTTCCCGAGCGGCTCCCAGGAACCAATCATCCAGCCGCAAACGCTCCGCGTTCCACTCCAGTCCAATGGCCGCAGCTGCCCGGGCAAGCACGGCCATCAACTCAGAGTCAGAGTCTGCCTGAACAGCCCGCCCCGAAGGGGGGAGTCCAGCATCATCCTCAGACTCAGAGGACAGCAGCACACTCTCCGATGCAGCGATCGACATCTGATCCTCATCCGGAGCACCAAAAATGATAGCGGGCCCCGCGGGGGGAGCGGCACTACCACCTGGCAGTTCAGACCTCGACGCCATAGAGGACTGGGAGGGCCACGGGGACTGACCCAACAGAGAAGTCTCCACTGTCACTCTAAGGTCTCCCAGTGTGCTAACCAGCTCTACTGCCTTAGGGCATTTAGCTGAGGCAGCAGACTGGGTAGCAGCAGAGGGGGCTCGACCTCCCAAGATGAGAGAGAGTTGTGACCGCAGAGTCGAGATAGGCATGCTCTCACAACAAGAGCATGACCCCACCATGAAAGCTGTCTCAGCATACTTTTTTACAGGCATGGGCAAAACACAACGATCATGGCCATCGGATGAGGTAAGGAAACGACCACACCCAGAAATGCACGGACGGAAAGACATCTTGAAAAAGACACACATTGTCCGTGGAGCTCGTTTAGGAAATTAGCTCTTTATGGGAAATTCACTCTTTTATGCTGCTGGTCTGCTGAGGCACACAAGGGAACAGCCGGAACGAGAACCGCTGGATAATTCTGTCAAAATCACAGCAGATCGTCGGCGGATGCTGGCGAATCATGTTGAAATAGTGCGGAGTGAATGCGATGCACACACTCGGCTCCGAAGCAAGAATCTGAATGAAAGCAAGCTGCGGCCGGCTTTATACACTCGCTTCCGGGTAGGTGTGACCCGGCACGCAGCTCTCTTGCCCAATGCTCATTAGCTTTTTCCTCTCGGGCCAATGCTTATTGGCACGTTTTATCTATTTGAGTGAGATAGGGCTCTCAAGCAAGACCCCATACGTCAGTCTGTTGACGTAACGTCGAATGTGACTGACTGAAAGGGAACATTAATTATTTTTCTTGTCAGAACTGATGGCTGTGTATAAACAAAAGCTCACATCCAGACTAAAGGATATATTTCAGAGACATTTCAATTAACATTTCAATTAATGAAGGAATCCCCAGTCATAATAAATCAACACTTTGACACTCGTCAAAACAGCTCATTGAGCTCTTTATAACAAAAGGAGTAGAGAAGTAAGAAATGAACATGAGGTGAGACAGACTGAGGCTTTTAATATGTCAAATGCAGTGACAATATTAAAAGCCTCAAGTGGAAAAGACAAACCCATCAGAACTGTGCTGACTAAAGGAAAATGAAAAACAGTCTCTGTGCAGAAGTTCGTTTTGGACTAGGCTGCAGGAAACACATGATACAGAAGTACTTGTTTATGTGTAAAATAAAACAGTATTACAAGACAATTAATTACTCATCACAATAGTTTTTAAGAATTGTTCTGAAGTGAATAACTTTTCTATATTTTCCTTGCAGGTTGTCTAGCTGTTATATTACAGATGCAGGTTGTTCTGCTCTGGCTTCAGCTCTGAGATCAAACCCCACACACATAAGAGAACTGAATATGAATTGTAAACCAGGAGATTAGGGAGTGAAGCTGCTCTCCGCACTAGAGGATTCACACTGTAAACTGGAGAAATTACAGTAAGTGCTATTATTTAAATGCACAAGACAGTCTCTCTTTATTAATTATTTGTTAATCTTGTTTCATTCATCAGATGTTCATTGTGTTTTGTTCAGTTGTGTTCTCACTTTAGGAAACATACATCATAAAAAAATCACAAATCATAAAATTCCTGACACAGGGGATGTTGAGAGATCAGCAGGGGGGTACAAATTGTTTCCAAGAAAAAACACAGAGACACAGCATTATTTGGGTACTCTGTGTGTTTTATTGTTTTTTTATGAAAATTGTGTTTTAGCAACATTTCACATGTGCTATGTTGTCATTATTAAAATGATTTTAAAAAATGTAATGTTTTTTTGGACTAATATAAAAACATCTTATTTTGTACATTCCACTTTGTGCTGTGCAAAGAATAGCCTACTATATATGTGATAATATGTGATATATCCAAGGCCTGTTCATATTCTTATTCTGCTATTGAAAATAGTCTTCCGTTCATGTGTTTTGGAGGAGGTGTGGCTTTGGAGAGCACTCTGATGGGAGGGCTTTCAATTCAATATAGTTTTATTTATGTACATTGCTGCATTGTTTCAAAGCAGCTTTACATATGATAACCTTATACTCAAGTTCAATGTATGAATCTGAGCTGTAATAAACCAGGACACTCGGGAGTAAAGCTGCTCCCTGCTCTAAAGAAGATTCACATGTAAACTGGAGGAGTTAAGGTTAGTTGTCAACTCAATACGTGTATTGCTTTTACCATGTTTTTAACAAAATGATTTTCTTTTAAAACAAATCAAGACAGTTTATCATGTCTGATCTTTCTCTTTAATTTTCAGGATTTGATAACAGTCACTCATGGTGGAAGAGCTCCAGCTGGTGAATCAAAACAACTGTGTTGTGTCCTGAACAACATTATCAGGTGGACAAACACTCATATTAATCCAGTAGATTTACAAGTGAAAGATTTATGAATATGAACACATCATAAAAAGGTCAAGTTTCTGTCTCCTCTGTAAGCTGTCTTTGGTGATGGGATCATGACACTTGTGTTTTGTGTTAGATCATGATGTTTAGATGTTTAGATCTATCTATTCTTAAGCCAACATAAAGTTTGTTTACAAACTTTTCCCTCATGTAGTTTATTTAGTTATTTCAAACAATTATCAGGCAATATTATTTTGGATTAGTGGTTTAAATGAAACATTTTGATGTTAAAGTCACACTGTATACAGCATAAAATAAAAGGGTTTCAAAATAAACTAAGTTTACGTGTAATTTTTCTGATGTACTATAGGTGACTGCATGAGTCTGTTTTAAAATGCATCTCCAACTGCTCCAGAGTGCCCATGACCAAATGCATATGAATGTAGAGCAGTCATGTCACGAGAGGGCGCCACTCTCATTACTGCTATTTGTATTTTTCATGCTGCCTATTTTTTCCACACTTTTTCACATGTACTAGTGAATATTCATCGAATGGCTCATTTATGAGAGTCTGTGTCTTGTCACAATGGGGTTATTGACACTGACTTGAGAAAATACTTCTCAAATACAATGCTCTAAATCGACCAAATCTCTGCTATAACTCAAATAACTGCTTGGAGACATGCAATGCAAACACCGTTTTTGCCGAACTGTGGGTGACGCTCGATGCACATTTAATACATTGGCTGCGTCTTAAAACCTGCTGAGCTGTATACCTAGACAACATTCTGGGCATCACAATCGCATTTCGAACCACAGCCTTTTAAGATATTATAGGGACGCAACTGTGTTTGTTATGCTGTTTAATTTGAACTGTCACGAAACAGAATATACATAATAGTGCACGAAAATGCTGTCTAGGTAGGCAGCTAACTAGTTTTGAGACACAGCCGTTGTTCGACACTTCATTTCACGGCATTCATTCCCCCGATCACCATCCTGTGGCGCACGTCTGGCTCTCTGTTGCCTCTCTCCTGATCATCCAAGCTGATTTTACTCTCGACACGAGAATGCCGGGCGGAATAAAAGACACGATGTTCTGCAGTTGGGGTTGCTGAGGATCTGCAGGTACGAGTGTGCGTATGCGGTGAAGTGCATGTGATGGCGCACAGTCAGAGCATCACATCCACCTGCTGTCGTGTGGATCTGCATCAGAGGGGAATGTGGGATTATATCACATGCTGTTTATATTGCGCTTCTACAGCAGTCTAATCTTTCTGTAAGCATGTATTTTCGGTAGAATGAATCAATTGGGTATCTTTAATGCATTATGTATAGTATGTTATTTCTGTGTCTTGTCTTCATATATAATCTGTTCATTTCTGTACATATGTTATTTAGAATTCATTTGCATTATTAATAATTAATAATGACAAAACTTTTATTTTTATTAATATCACATTATAATATACTATATAATATTATCCAGGGATGTGCATTTACGAATAATTTTTAAATAATGTTAATCATAATCAAAATGGACATTGCCATGATGTTGATGCTTTGGTCTGATTATCTGTTATTTTCTGTAATTGTCAAAATCTTTACATACCCTCCACATTGTTTCCCTGCACCTTGGCATCATTTTTCAAAGGCTGTGTGTGTTCTACGACATTGAAGAATGTCCAAAGTGTAATGTTTTTCATCAGTTCTGAGTCAGCTCTTCTGATACTGTCAGCACATAATCTGAGATCTAAGACAGCACCAAATAGATAAACACACAGGAGGGGGACACAGCATACTGTGCTTTTGTGCTTGATCTTTGTTTAAAAATTGTGTCAGAATCAGAGCACTTAAAATCCTAGTACAAAAGTGTTAAAGAATTGTATAATAGGCCTTGTTTAGAACATACAGTAAAATGTGTGCTGTGGAGTGGTGCTCTTCTAATCCTCTGATTCTCTCTGTTGTTTTGGTTTCTATGTTTGGCTTGGTTCCTTCTTAAAGTATGTTTTTAACATTCTATGGTGTAAAATATTAAGTCTAATGACTTAGAAACATAATAGCACACGTCTACTCATCATGATACATGTTTTAAGACAGGATTCATGTTTGTCATCAGTTATGTGCTAAACAAATTCTTAGGTTAGGGATTTTAAGTGGTTTGACGTGTCACACCTACTCTGAAGTTTAGAGTCTCTGATTGGTTGTCAATGCTTTTGTTTGATAGCTTTTCTCCTCTTGCAAATCTAATGAGGGGATGGCTCTTAAGAGGAAAAGGGGTGTGGTTTTCATTTTCATTTGGATGTTAATATTTAATCAGAGCTCCAGCTTTGAGTGTGGTAATTGCTGCTTCCATTTGAAGATGAGAAGGAAAGGCGCTTGAGAACAGGAGCTATTACAAAAGAGAGAGGTCTGCACACAGACACATGAAGAAAAACAGATGTAAGATGGTTAACTAATCCAGGTCCCTTCCAGGTTAGCTGGTTTGATTAGCGAACAGGTGCATTGGACATGCTAAATGCATCATGGGAAATGAAAGGAATTTCATGCATCTTAATGACCATGACAGCAGCTTGCCTCTTTAACTTCCTGCGTCTGGTCACATTACTGTCAGTAGCTGTTTGAACACGTTACAATGTAGTGAAAGAGGAAAAACAAAGAGGAAGCACTAGCATAAACAGTCTGTCATGGACGTTGGGCGCAAATTTCATGCTGACGGCTGGAGGGACATGCTGTAAGTGTTTTATTTATATCTAGGACAGGAATTGTATCAGTCAAGAGGACTGTCTGTCCTTCCTTACCGTATGGCAATAATCTAGTCAGTACTGTATTTTAAAATGGTAACACTGCTTAACTGACATGGGGTAAGGTAGAACGGAAAGCTCATTGAGGCCACTGCCAGTGTTGTTATTTAAAAATAATGTGTTACAATATGGAGTGTAGATTGTGACCTATAGTAGAAGAGAAAAATATAGTTCAGTGATAGTACAGTGATAACCATTATTGATTTCATATTAGATTTTTTTTTATAGTTTTAGAAGATAATGTGACTGGTGTGCAAAAATGTTAGGGTGTCACGTGTGGTTACTTAAATGTTGTCATACCATTTATAAGGTTCTCTGAACTGTTTTTAGCACTTTGCTATGTGGTTGCTAGGGTGTTGCTAGGTGGTTGCTCACTGGCCCCAAAAGAGTCTGATATTTTAGAGTGTAAAGTTATTATAGCTCATGTCTATAGAATTTTTTCCCCAAAAAAATCTTAATCAGAAACAAGACATGAAATAACATTATTCTCCTATGGAGTACTTCATAATTACTGATTACTGAAGATAGGCTGTTTTACTGCTTTCAGTCATAACAGAAAATGTTTTTGGAACCTTTTAGCTGATGCATGTTGGAATTAGTGTTTTCTCGTGAATTAAGGATGCTGGAACAGGCTGTTTATTTGGAACAGAAGTCTGATTTCACCTTTAGACATATTGGCAGTCATTGTGTCCACATGGCTGCCTTACACATGGGTTAATGCCTTCAAACAGAAGCTATTACAGCACATGCTGTAGTTCACATGTACAAGCTTTTTGCTAATGCTATTGAGTCTTCAACTTTAAAAATGTAAATAAAAAGTTTGTTTATTCAGTAAATATTAGTGTAAATAGATTTATGAGGTTAGATTTAGTAGGGGGTTGGGTTGGGGATTTGTCAACTTAAAATGCTGGCCTGGGGCGGCTGTCATGAAACTGCTGTGATGTTTAGCTATGTGTATTTTTAAAGCTTTAAAAATTTCTCAAGTGTACATGTAGGCAAAACAGATCAGAACCCTAAATTCAAGTATGGCTTCACGTCAGTACCTTAGAATATCCCTCTGTCTCAATCCACATACCATCCATCCTAAATAGTATTCAAATATAAAATTAGTATATCGTAAATGCAGTGAATGTGCAGATCCATGCACACTCTAAAGGCTGATAATACCCACAGTTCAATGATAGAGTGTGACGCTTCACTGAATTAGTACATCAAAAAAGTGATGCTTCACCAAATTTAAAAATGTTATAAAAAAGCTAACTTTAAGAAAGCAGACATGCAGACCTTTTTTGCTTAACATAGCATTTAAACTTATTTTATTGGGTATTATTTATTCCCTGTTATAAATTCCCAGCTCTTCTTGGTAATAATCTTGTCTGATTTGACATTCATTCTGTATGCAGCGTGACAGTATAGACGGATCTGAGATCAAAGTTAATCTTGTGTGTGCATTCATATTGTTGACACATAAAAACATGGTGGAGATGTGTGTGTCAATCCCTTCATCAGTCAGTGGATGTAAAGGACTAACCAAGGGAGATAAGGGTGTAAATATAGGTGCTATGGTTATAGATCTGGACTGGGTTAAGAATTACAGCTTTTGTTATATATATATTATATATTATAACGTATTATATATATAATATATATATGTGTGTGTGTGTTTTTCAACGATTACCAGCAATGACTTTGATTTGCAGTGTTTGTGATCTGTGGTAATCTGCTGCAGAGATGGAAAGATCAGGAATTCATCTGCCAGGCTCACTTGAAGAGTGCAGAGACCAAGCAATCACTGTGCTCTCATTTGTTCCCCATCAGCTGACAGAACATCTCAGCCCTGCTGATTGAGACTTGTAGAATCAATACAGAAGTTTTGAGTCTCTGTTGTGCTTTTGCAGTCCATATTGCTTTTGCTCCCACCACCAGCACAATAATACGCTGCACAGAAAGCCCAGTTAAGGCATTAGTTTGACTAATAATGTTATTTTGGCTTTGAGGGCTTTCAGATGTTCTTGACTTCACACCTGCTGAGATTTTGTCATTAATACTGGTTGTTATTTATGTAATCTTTCATCAACTCAAGACTTCATGTTTCATAGATGTGCTGTGAATGATTCAAGGAGTTGAAGTATTCAAGTTTTTGAACAATTTTACTTGAGTACTTTTGTACCCACTCTAAAAATAGGTCAAGTATGGATGGTTTAGTGTGTGTGTGTGTGTGTGTGAGAGAGTATGTTAATGTGCGTGTGAGTAGTGTTTAGGGTGTTTGAGAAAATATGCCCTCTAGCACATCCTAAGATAGCTTTCATTACATGATGCTTTAAAACAATTTCCTAATTAAAGACCGATCAAAACTCACACATTTATTAGATGCTGAAAACACAACATGGTCTGTTTTAAGGGTGAATCATTTTGCTGTCCTCATTATCTGCTTATATTTAGAATGCTGCAAATGATTCAGAATGCTGCAGCACGTCTAGTCTATGATCAACCAAAAAGAGCCCATGTCACACCCTTACTGACCTTACTCCACTGGCTACCCGTAGCGGCCTGCATCCAATTTAAATCTCTGACACTTTTTTGGACAGTCACCGGAACCTCTTCCCCCTACCTCAAATCACTCATCCAGACATATGTCCCCTCCCGGCAGCTACGGTCAGTTAATGAGCGACGTCTAATCGTTCCCCCACAATGAGGTACCAGATCATGCTCTAAAACTTTCACCTACTCTGATCCTTTGTGGTAGAATGAACTCCCAACCTCCACCCAAGCTGCTGAGACCATAACCACCTTCAAAAAACAACTCAAAACACACCTGTCAAAATGTTTAACGCTCTCGTCGCTTGTTAGTCGCTTTGGATAAAAGCGTCTGCTAAATGAATAAATGTAAATGTATTCACGTCATCTTGCACTTGTAACATACAGAGAGGTTCTGACTCTAAATGATCATGTGATCTCTTGAGTATTTCTTTAGTCGTCTCGTCCTGCAGTCATGCACTGCTGAATACTATGGTCACTCATCACATGTCAGACAGACCCTTATGCAGACAGTGAGACTGTGACAGTGAGTCACTGCAGCGGCTGTTTAAATGATTCTGTTACAGCACAACATTCAGAGGAATGAGTCTGTATCCAGCTGCTGCAGTGGAATGCAGCTCATTGTTCCTAACATTTATAGTATAATACAGAAACATCATATAGCCGCATATATTCCATTGTTTGCTAATATGGGAGAAAATATATGAGGAATCCCAGATGAAAATTTTATTGCACAAAGGTTGTTTATTTTTTATTGTAGCTCAGGAAACGTATTGCCATTATCAGATTTTATCAGATCTTTCACCGATGTTTCTCTTCAAATTATTTATTTGGGGGAGGTAAACATTATCTTATTGTGGCTTCCTCTGTGTAGAGGAAGTTCTACTGTGGAGTTCTCACCATGAGTCTAATATACTGTTTTTATTTTTTGTATGTTAACAATATGATGTAATGTCATGGTAGTATGTCATGGTAATATTTTGCTTGTTTTGCATGGACTTCATTTGTAGTAAATAACATATTCTGTTTTTTCATCTTTACCTGCAGAAATGTTTCTGTGTATTGTTATAGCACAGAAATGATGTGCATACATCATTATGACTGCAGTAATGAATGGAGCTGACTGAAGGCAGATGAATATAAACTGCACAAAGTGGGTCAAAATAGAGGCACAATATACATCTTTGTGCATCTTCTTTTATTCTTTTAGATTTTGTTTTATAACAGTGGCTGATTTAGACACTTTTGATGTCTAAATGCTCATCCATTATTTATCCTTTGCAATATCAGTAATTGCACCTGTTTTTCTGGAAAGGTCTGTTCCTGTTGAGAACATTTGTTAGCTGTTACCTCAGGGAAGAACCTCCTACGGCTTAAGTTCTGATGTGTAGGAGCTGCTCTTGTTGCTAAGCAGAACTAAGTGTAATTGTGCTTCATCATTGAGTGGGGATTTAGTTCAAGTGTGTTTTCATGGTTGTCCTTCCTTATGAAAGAAGCCTCTTTAATGGTTTGGATGTGATGTTATATCAAATTTATTTTGTAGGAAGTACTAAAGATATATGATGCCTGTGAGTCTTTATTTTAAAAATCCTTTAAATTAAACGTTACTTACCCTTCTATAATGCAGACTGGAGTAGTTCTGGCCTAATGGTTGTTGCCTTAATGCCAGCAGGAAACAGCTGAGGTGCTCTTAAGCAAGCCACCATACCCCCAATTGCTTCTCGGGTGCCGCAGTGAATGGTTGCCCAGATTTTTGTTATTTATTGGAAACATTAGGGAAACATTCTTACAACATACAGTTGTTAACTGGGTCATATGTTTTTCAACTTTCTCTATTTATTAACATTTTGCAAATTCTCCAAGGCATATGTAAACTTTTAATTGCAACCGTATATAATATGTTACATAACAAATAAATAAAACAAATTTTCATTTGAAGCATTTTTGTCACTTTCTGTAGAAGTTTGCCACATGCCCTTTAGAGCTGAAATGTAAGATGAAATATTAAATACTAGGACAATGAGAGAAATATTTCTGAATATGTCTAGACTGTCTGGTTACATCAACACATTACTAATTTTACTTTCTCACCTTGGCAGGTTGAAGAGAAAGAACTGATGTCATCTATTCAAGGTTTCATTCATATCTCAGCCAATATTTTGAAAGATGCCAATACTTACTTCAGCTTTAAGTTTAGAAGCTGAAACAGCTCCAGACCTCAAGGGAGGATTAACAAGACTATATGTGAGAGCTTAAGAACAAAGAACCTTTCAAAAATATGAGTGTGAATGATGAACATGTCAGACCTTTTGGAACCAGCAATGAGGAATGCTGCAGGGAAATCAGAAACAACAACAGACATGCTGAAAAATCCCAGGATGGAGATGCCAATGCTAATAAAATCCAGAAATCAGATGGAGGATCTTTGGAGGCCATTGGCAGCCTATCCTTTGTGGGATCTCACACTGAAGAACAGGTGAAGATGATGATTCATGACACAGATTCCCCATGTGAAGACCCAGAGCTGGCTGAGTTTGAGATGCTGGAAATTCAGGAGCTAGAGGATGAGGAAGAGAACACTATTCCTAAAGATGCCTCGAAAGGTCTTTCCTCCACCAATTTGATTCAAACAGAAGCAAAGTCTCCAAAAGATAAAAATGGGTCATCCCTGCTTGCTTTAAAAGAGCAAGATTCCACCATTTCCCTTCAGTCCACAAGCAAAGAAGTAGTAACCACCATAGCCACGACAGAGGTTAGCTTTGAGAACGATGTTTTTGAGTCTTGCCTCTCCACAATGTCTAGTCTTGGAGAAAGTTTTGCTAGTGCCCTGGACCATGTTAGTCGAACCCAGAGCTCTAATTCATGGCATGCTCCCTCAGGACCATATCGAACTCTGTCTGAAGACCTTACCCTTGCCTCTCAGTCTTGTTTCACCATGTCAGATAAAAGTCGGAGCTCTCAACAAACCGATGGCTTGCATCATCTAACAGGAAAAAGTACAACACACATTGGAAGTGTTGATCTCAATCTTAACTCTACCACCTTGCCTAAGAAACCTCTTTTAGAAGCACAAAAAAAACAACCAGCTACAGATTTTGTTACATATGAGAGCTCAGGCCAGCTGACAAATAGCTTAAGTGAATGTAGCATTGTAAGGACCAAAAAGGTCCCTAATAAATCAGGAAGTACCAATCAGGAAAATGCAGGAGAACTTTCAATTCCTGTTAAGGAGCATTATGAAGGAGAAGACAAGGATCCAAATTTAAAAACAATATCTGCTGAGAAAAAATCTTGCCAAGCTGAAATCTCGGACAAAACAGAGCCTGCTTCATGTACTAAAAGCTTCTCTCGTGATTTCACTGGTGATATAAAGAGAAAATTAAAATCCCATGGTGAAGAATCTCCTGACATGAGTCAAAATACCTCAAAACCAACCGTAACTGGTACACCCATCCACTGTGGTGGCTTGGAACCCCAACAATACAAAAAGCAAGCATCTTTTGAAAAGACACGAAGTTCTAGTTCATCCAGTTTGGAAAGGAGAAGACCCTGGGCCAGCCCATCTCGCCATGAGATACCGCAATCCCCTAAAAACGCCAGTTCCCCTAGAAAACAGCCATTTTCATCACCAGCCAAAACTATAAGCACAGGAGAAGCAAGTCTGGAATGTAGCGAAACTTCACAGAAGGGCACCAGTGGTCTGAGGCAACCAAGTAAAAGCTTTCTCATGAGTAGTAGCATTCCAAAACCTGTCCTTCCCCAACAACCCACTAAAGCTGAGTCCGAACCTAAAAAATCCTCTCCACCCCAGAAGCCTAAAAATGTCAGACCAAAAATCATCACCTATGTCCGCAAGACCCCTCAAGTAAAGCCAACATCTGAGGGTCCCTATGAAGTATCGACACTACCGCCCAAAACTACACCATACACCAGCTTTTCAGCCCCCAAAGATCCAAAAACTGAAGGATCCAGAGGTTCACCTGTGTTGAGTTCCTCTAATATTTTTTATGACAAGTATCGGCAGGACATGCAGAGGTCAGGATACTACTCCCCTCCAGGGGTATCTGCGATCAGACAACCTTGTCTCAATGTCCCGCATAAACTAGGGAGCAAATCAGAGAGTTTCCATGGAGAGCTGCCAGATCAATACTTACATGAGGTGGGACTTCAGTATGTCAGATTCTCAGTTGCTTACACAGCATTATTAAAGCTTAGACTTAGCTTAGACTTAGACTTACACTTTTGTTTGAGTATGACCATAGTCAATCATTTAAAATAATAATAAATTCTCCAAATGTCTTTATTGAATATGTTGTAATGATCAAGTTGCATCTCACTGTTTCAGGGTGGTAAAGTGGTTCATCTGAGTACCCATGATGCTGCTAGTGTTTTCCGCTTTCCCAGAGCATTAAGGCCTCAGCTTGGCCTTGGAGCTGTCACCAGACAGCCTGCTACTAAGAAAAGGACAGTTTTACCAGGTCAAAGGTCAGCATCACCATTGAGTTATATGGCTCCAGCTGGTCAGGCTCCAAGCAGTCACCAGGAACCTGCAGGTCAGCACTTGAGGCTTCCTAGTTAAATTTTAGAAAACAAATGTAAAGCAATCCAAAATCATAAGAAAAGACATTGGTTTTCTCACTTTAACACTGTACTTTTTACTGGTTTTATTATTGATGAGCAGTACCCACATAATCTGCATATATGCAAAATAACAGGTCTATTATTAATTCTGACTACTGATGGATAATCAGGCATTTCAGAAAGCTAAAAGAATGAAGAATGATATTTATAAATTCATTTATTCCTAAAGAAGTACACTACACTACAGTCTTTATAGCTTGGGAAAGGTCACCTAAAAATGAAAATTCAGTTATTTACTCATGTTGTTCTGAACATATTTGACTGTCAAAAGAGACTGTCAAAACAAAAGATGTTTTGCATAATGTCCAATTGCTTTCATACAGTATAAGAGAACGATGATTTAAAATGCAATTAATCAGGAGATGGATTTTTTTGTTATTACTGGAGGTACTAGAGATGTTTAGTACTTACCATAAAAGTAGTTTTAACATCAAAGTATACTTATAAAAGACAGTCCAGACAACTTCAGCTTCCAAATACAGCTATTATATTTTGCAGTCATTATTCACAGAAAATCGTATTAGGCTGTTTATTAATTAACACCTGTGGTATGCTTTACAGTTGATCAGAAGAGACTGACATCAGGTGTGGCTCCCAAATTTATGCTCCCCAAACCAGGTCAATCAGGACTGCGTCCCCCCGGCTTCTCACACTTGTCACCTGCCCGACTGGCTGCCTTCGGCTTCGTACGCAGTGCTAGTGTGTCTTCTGTATCCAGCAACCAATCAAACGAGAGCACACACAGTGACCCCTGCCAATCCAGCCGTGAGTGCAATAACTCTTCCTGTCATTAACCTCCTGCATGTCACATGTGAAACTTGTTACCCACAGTTATGTGGATGAAGAAATAGCTACAAGAAATGCATTGTTGTATAGTTTTCGGTTTAACTGGATTTTTAGCTGCATTATAAATTATGTATGTGTAATGTCTACTTTCAGTCGCATGTAAGAATTGCATCATCACTTGCAAACGTTTAGTGTGTCACTCTAAATACTCGACAGTGTTTTGAATGACTCAAATGGCTCCTTCTCATGGCCCATATGCTCTCCAATATCAGTCTAGTACTGGTATTATGCCAGGATTATTCTAGGCTGTGTGGATTATCCAACTCAAATACAAATTACAGTCAATGCCAGTATTCACTTAGGATTCTTTATCTAAACTAGGTTTATGTGTTTATTGTCTGGATGTGTGTTGGCGTTAGATAAGTCTTGTGCTCTGGATGCATGCATCACTAAACCCAGCATATATATAGAATACTTACAAATATGTGTGATATATTTATAATATTATGTATAGAATAAGGGAAAGGAATTAGCTATAGATTTAATTTTGGTTTTTGTACTTCAAAATTATACAGAAAGGTGTAAATCTGTAACAAAGGTACACCAGACAGTACAACAAGAAATAAAAGTAGTTTTAGTTACAGTATTCAACAAAGGTCAAAATAAATGAGAAGCATAATATACCTCAAACACATTCTTGTTTATTAAAGTTGGCTGAAATACAGTAAATTGTTTCCTCCATGATTTTTAATAGAGTTGTGAGAGCAAACACAGCTTATGTATTGGTGCAAGATGATCTCACAAAAACATTTACTACAGGTGATTACTAGCATATGTCTACACATATTAGAGTGTTGACAACCCCGGTTCAAAACATGTACAGTATATGTGGTTTAAAATCCATTTAAAATCTGAATTGTGGATTGCACCAAAGTCTGAGCGATTACAGATTAAATTTGAAGGATTTTGTTGTTGTTATTTTTGCAATGTTGCCCCCAGATTTGTCTGATTTTTGCTCGCTCTTTTTATAAATTGTGCAGTATGTAAGATTTATGATGTGGTAATTAGTGAATGAGTGATCAAGTTAGTGGTTTGTTTGCATATTTTGGATCTTTGGTTACTTGCTATTTGATGGTCAGTGGCAGGTGGTATTAGGGAAAGAGCACATTCTCATAATAAAGAGGATTTGATTTGTGTATACACCCCTGCAAACTAGATGAGTCATCAATATTTCTGAGCTATGTTCCTGAGAGGAAAAACACTGTACTGAAGACTGGACTGAATATGACTAATCAATAATATTTATATTATGGAATGTTTCATGGTATTGCTTACATAGATGTTGAGCGAGTAACTGCATAGACTGGCTGCAAACACTTTCTGTGTGTTTTTACATAGCATTACATCAGGGTGTCTGTGTGTGTGATGAAACAGGTATCTGTCCACCCACACATTTTACATGTAATTCAACTTACTATTAGATCAATGCACACCTGCCGGTCTGAGCATATAAAACGTACTGAAAGATTTTTAACATTTGTTAACATTGTTCTCCAAAGACTCCAAAGGCCAAAACTACTAGAACTATATAGTAAAATAAATTCATCTGATAATAATATTAAAAAAAATCACTCTAGTAGTCCTTTAAGTAAATGGCTATTTATAAATATATTTATAAAATATAGCAGTGAATATATATTTTTTCATTTTGGGTGTATCTATGTGATTTTGGAGGCATCTGTAATGTGTTGTAAGTCTGTCCCTCCACAATCTCCTCCACATCTGCTGTTTTGTGCCTTTCAATGCAGTAAAACATTTAAACAAAGTATCAGATTCTTTGTAATCATCTGTGTAACATATTAAAGGTAAAGTATAATTTTTTGCCACTAGCAGCAGCAGACAAATAATAAAACAATGATTTCCAGTAGCCTCACCCCAAACATATTTGGTGCCACAGTGTTTTCTGGACTTTTCAGAAACTCAAGCTACAATTTTTTTAATAAATACCTCTCCATATTCAGTAGAAATTAAAACGTATTTTAGCATAGAAAACTACACACAGTAGTTCTAATAATTGTTTATATGCCTATAAGAGTTTGATACAGTAGTTTATATGCAGACCATGTAATAGTCAACTGACAGATTGAGCTTCATGCTCTGTAAGGCCTGAGTGTGTTTTTCACACAGTCACTGCAGTCTTTCTCTCTGGTTGCAGATAAACGCTGACTCTATAGCAAATGCTGTTCCAAAAGTGCTGAGTGTATTGTTTTTGTTATACTCTTTCTCAGGTTTTTTAGCTTCCTTCCCTTGTACTGTAAGTACAGTGTGTGTTTTGAAATCATGCACTAAATGATACTAGCCCATTATGATATCAGCAGATGCCCTGACATGTCGGATTCTATAGTGAGGACACATTTGTCTCTCTGCTCAGACAGCTGAGGGGTCAAGAGTGGCGCCTCCCCCTTCCAATTTTACATCCTCTCCTAAAAAACCCAAAGACTCCCCTGCTTGTTATTTAAATCTGGAGACTTGTGCGTGCATGTCGCATTTTTCCTCAATGTTGTGCTGGGCAGATAGAAAATAAAGGACAGCTGTCAGCCCCACCCGAGTTGAAGTCCACATCCAGGCAAGTGTTGCCACTGTTGCTTTAAGCCACTCTCTCTATATTTACTGTGTGAGAAAGTAGTGAAAGTTTTCTACATGAAAAGAAACCGGGCTGCTATTATTTTGCCAAGGCCTTCTTAGTAACTGTAACTTGTAATTTTAGATATTTGCTTTGGGTCTGGGCACTCAGTGGTGACTCAGTGGAGTTTTAATATCAAATCAAGTTCATGAAGGCAGATGATGTTCTTTGTCAACTCAAGTCTGGATTCTGGATGCATCTACTGAAGGAAAAGTTGGCAGCACAAATGTTCACATTACTGGGATATTTTGTACCTCTTTTCACTTTTGTTTTAAAAAGGGACACTGAGAAACAAGATCTGCACCCTTGTAAGTGCTGTTTTGTCATTCATTTAAAATATAACAGACACTTTTAGGTGTTCAAAATAGAGCTGGGTGGCATAATTTAAGAAAAACATCATGGTGAGGAAGTAGACTGTTGTGGTCTGTAAATGTCTAAAACTGAGATTAGTTACAAACTTCATAAAAAGAAATTTAATATCTTCTAAGATATGAGCTTATAGGCCCTATGGTATTTATATATTTCCCAGAGTGCTTGTGTTTTTATGTTTGTAGATTGATGTAAAAGCTTTAGTTTCATATGTAGCTGGGGAGAGAGCTGTTTCTATATTGCAGATTCTATTATGTTTTATTATTTATTGGTATGCATAAAATATACCTGTGATATTAGCCAACTGACCATTGGCTGATATCAGAGAGTAATCTTTATGAGCCTATTGTGAATTATGAATAATTTACATGTTGTGTATGAGTTCCTCTGTCTGACATGTTCTGACAGGACCAGCCGGACTCAATCATCTCCTGCTGAGATGGACACACTCATTCTAATAACATCTGCAGCCTGTTCTGTTTTAGTGTTACGCATACTTTCTGCTTTTGTCTTTGTGAGCTCACATACACGTTTGCTGCAAGTTATTTTGATTGCTTTGCTTATGCTGTTATTTATGCTGTGTAATATGGAAATACTTAAAAATCAACTAGCCAACTAATTCAGCAACTTATTGACTGAAAAAATACAGCGGTTCAGAATCAGTCTAATGTGTAAATGTGTGTAAAATTGGAAAGTCTAAAAATTCTATTTTATTCTATTCTAATTAAACACATATATGTCCTGTTACACATATTTAAATTCCTAAATCAATGAATATGTCATACAGTCTACATTTAATGGTAGTTTTCATCTCATAGGCCCAGCTGTAGTGTAATCAGTCAGTAACTTCAGCTGAATTAAACTTACCTTGCAGTTTTCTGGCTGCAGGAAGGTGCGTCAGCATTCTGGAGACTGTCATTGATTCAGGAGAATTAAAGTCTTGCTTGGCTAGAAACCCACCACATTTACAGTTTGGAGCTGGTATGAACAGGTGAAGGTGAAGATAGGTCTGCGGTGTTAGCAGTAGATACCTTATACTCTGACTTAACTGATAATCTCCTTCCTTACCATTAGGTATCAGTACATATTTTAAATTTATACAGACAAATGTTTAGGAGTAGGAGTAGTTCACCATAAATTAATGAAACAATGGTTGTCTTAATTATTATAAAAAATGACTTTATTTACCTATAAAACAAGATCAAAACAAGCATAAGGCATTAATGAAAGCTTTCCTGTATGGTGTTAACAATGCCAAGGTCATGGGTTCGATCCCTGGGATTGCACATATTCAGAATCAATGTATAGTAATGCAATGTAAGTCGCTTTGGATAAAAGCGTCTGCCAAATGCATGAATGTAAATGAAAGGGAGAAAACAATATAAGTATTGCCGCTGCTCTAAATATCAATAGAAGAATGAAAAGAATTTTTATTTTCAAAGCTCCATCTCAAGCTTCTTCTGTTCTCCACAGGTCCAAACAGTGGCAGTGAGGAGATTCTCCTCTCTCGCTCCCCTCTTTCTCCTGCTGAGAGCAGGAGTCCTCACCGCGGCAGCCCCCCGCCTCCCACTCGCCGGTCTCTGCTGCCACCCCCTCGCGGCTCGCCTGTGGGTGAGTGAGTGACGCCAAAAGTGCCTCATTTATTTCCTGGTGTCCCGATGTTGTAACACATTAATATGATTAGCATGTTTATTTGTCTAATTATCACACATTTAGTTGCCTGATGTTTTTGGCTGACAGTGAAGGAATTCATTAACATAAAGCAACATGGATAAAAATGTGTGCAATAATAGATATTTAGGCAGATATTTAGAAATAATTATATTTTGCATAAAAAGAAGAGTCTATTAAGCATGTGTTGATATATTTTATATTTTATTTCAGACTTAAATGAGCAATCCTAACAGTTACTGGAAAAATGTAATCTTGGCTTGTTTAAAGCAAGGAAATCAGGAAATGAAGGAAATCAGGAAAAAAATGTTTTTTAAAAAGCATAAAAATTATGCTCAATGTTTAACAAATCTGGATAGTCTCTGTTTTTATTTAAATTACACATCTGTAAAGAACAGTAGACCTTCATGGTCAACCCAGAAGGTGATTGTTAAAGATGCCAGTTTTTAACTGAAACGTTGCGTTTCCTAAAAATAAGATTGACAGTTTGAGAAAATTACAGATGAGCCTCCTAGTGCCTGAACGTTGTATTGCACCACAGCTGACGCTGACTTAAAATTAAAGTCTGTAGGAGAAGGAATAGTGGATCAAGTACTCTACCTAGTGGTCACCGTTTACACTTGTATTTACTTTAATATAAAGCAAATTTTGATTTAGAAAATTTGTTATTTTTGATATTTTTGATTAGGATAATTATTTGAAATGGTTATGTTCATAAATACAAAGTATTTATTTGGCTTAAAGCAAGTGTAATTCATTATTATATATGAGAGTACTATAATTTAACATGTTCTGTTTGGCATTTAGCCTCTAGAAATGAGATCACACGCTCCATTGTGTCATCCCCGAAGAGGTTTGCCATGGTCTCCCCCAAGCCTCAGTCTCCTGGTAAGCGTCCCGTGGGTTTATGTGAGTTAGTGTGTATGATGTTGTTCTCTGCCTGGCTGCTGCTGCCCCTCCCACTGTCATCTTCCATACCTCATTAACCAAGATGAGGCTGCTAGTGGTTGTTATAGCAACACGGCAAGGACTAAAGACTAGTAATTCCCCCTGCTAATGCTTTCTGGCTAATGGAGGATAAATAGAATTGAAGATTTTAATGAGAATAATAACTAAAAAAGTCTAAACTCATAATTTTAAGTAACCAGTTTAACCACATACATTTTCTTTATATTGTGTTTTTTTAATTTGCAAAAATAAAAAGATTTAATAGATTAAAATAGCTTTGAGTCTGAATAGGTGAACCTGAAAGAAATCAAAATAGAAATACATTACCAATGATTTTAAAATAGAAGCATTTTTAATAGAGACCCTTATGCTACACCCTTATGTACTTATGCTACATGTATTAGTGAACTACGGATATCCTGACTCAACTCCCTCTAATGTTAAGCTCACTCATCAGTGAATATTGTAGCGTGTAAGTGTGTTCATGGGGTGAAGCAGTTTCCACTGAATGTCTGATCTGATTTGACACACAGTCTTTTAACACAGCTGTAAATGCCAGTCAGCTAAATAATTTACAGTAGCCTTGGCTGAAACAAGCATGAAGACTACAGTAGCACCAGAGTGGATGACTCACATGTCCAGCACCCCACTGTGCTTTAAAATAACATTTCATGAAGCCTGTGAAGAACATTTTACACCAAAATCGAAAAAACAAAACAAGAAATAATATTTCTCATAAAGAAAACTAAAAACATAAAAACACTACTTGTTGCATGGTGACATTGTTTGACAATTAAATGTTTTTGTTTAAAATTATTATTACAGTCAGATGTATTATCTTGTTCATTTGTACAGCAATTTTGAGTATGATATTTCTCATTATCATAGTACAGTGGTATTATAATCAGCATCCTTTAACAACATTACATATTACACAATGTACACATTCCTCTACAAACAGAGAATTAATTTACGAATAGAAAGCTTAATTTTCCTTATGCAAAATTTAATTCTGTTTTCTTTGGCATTTTGGGTTAAATATAACCCTGGTATGTTCCTGTCAGTCTTTGTAATGTATATCTTTCCACCTATCCCGTTTCTGCTGGGGAATTGTGTATCAAAGGAATCCTAAAGGGAAAATCTTAAGTTGTTCATTTGTGCCTCATATTCCAGTGCGTCAGAAGTCGTGTTTGGCCCGTCTGGGTGGGCGTGTGGAGGGTGTGGATGCTGAGCGGGAGCAGCTAATGGTGCAGAAGCTGAGAGAGAGGTGTGAGGATCAGGCCCAGAAGCTGATCGCCCTGCAGGATGAGCTCAGGAAGTCCACACAATGTCTGGATGTATTCACCATTACTACCCAACACTTCTGCCAGAAGGTAACATGCCTAACAAAATCCTTCAGATTACAGCGTCCATGCTAAAGTGCTATCTTAATTAGCACTTAGTTAGCACTAACTTGATTGTAAGTGGATGTATGAAGTCCACATCCACAGATAGTTAGCATTAGTGTGTAATGTTGCTATTTGATCATATTAAAGATCTGCAATGTTCCAATGGTCAAAGTTCACTGTAATGAGAGATATTGTCTTTAATAGAAATAATGTACGGCTCAGACTACAGTTGGTATTGTGACTTAACGCCCAGAAACCCTGCTCCCAGGGATACAAAAAAGGAGCAGGCCTGGGTGCGCTGCTTTACTAGTAGTGTATTGTTGCCATGTTAAAGAGACAATGTTTTCCAACCTGATATTACAACCACATTGTTCACTCTTTCTAAGATGGACTAATGTGGACTGAGCTAAATAGACAGCTTACTAGGTTTTGGAACAGAGCTGAATATACCAAATCAATTGGGTATTTTTTTCTATTGCTTGATGCAATAAATGACATGTCATGTGACAAAGGGATGGTGATGAGAATAGGACTCATTGCTTGTTGTTTAGCCCACACATCTAATTCACACTCAGTTGCTCAGCTTGGAGCAATTTGCTTTGATCAAGAGCAAAGAGGTCAAAGGGCATGAGTTGTAATTTAGTAATCAGCTTTCCCCCACAACTAACACTTTCCTGATTTTAGTAGCATACTGTTTTTATTCACAACTTTCCACATTTTATTCACAGTTGTTATTATGAGTTTGACAAAGGCGTGAGGTTTTTAAAAGTTTTTCAAGATTTTTTATTTCAGATATTCCGACATGGCATTTCATTAGACAATCATTTGTACATGCCCCTGCAAAGATGATGAGTCATCAATAGTTTTAGAAATAGTTTAAATGCATAAATCAAAGAAATGTTTTTTTTTTTAAATTTGGTTGATACATTTTTAGGAGTAAACCTAAAAACATGTTGATAAAAATCCAACTTACAATTTATTGTCCCATAGTCCTTCATTTTAAACATTTATTTATTTGTTTTCATTTTAAACAGGCTCAAAATAAATTTTTACTTTCTATGAAATTTTAAATTTAAGATTTTTCTAATTTTTCTAATTTTTCTAATTTTCTAATTCTATGACTTATGTTATTTTGACATTGTGTCAGTATTATCATAGTGTATGTGTCACTACTATAGGAAGAATTATTATTTAAACCCTGTTTTTTACAGGATGCTTTTCCTGGCCGTCTGACTGGAAGCTTTGTGTTAAAATGTGTGTCCGTTCCCAGCAGACACTTGTATCAGACAATGCATGCGTGTAGTTTGGCATATTGATCTCCCACGATCTCTCCATCATTTACCCCTCCTCCTCCCAGCAGCCCTGAATGTGTGTGTGTGTGTGAGAGAGAGTGAGAAGCTCGGGGTGGTCATCTGAAGATGCATCTGTAGAATCACGATCTTGTGATGCTCGTTGTTGCAGTTTTTAGGCTATGACATTAAACACAGGGTGAGGTAAGGATATTTCCTGGAGATTTGCTTTATTACTTGTTCCTCCTTTCTCTCCCTATTCTGCTCTTTCTCTCACGCTCTGTCTCTTGTACGGTGTGGGTATAGTTTTCCCCCGACAGGTTTTAATGAAGCTGTGTTCAGCCCTAGCATGGGCCAGTGTTGGAGTAATCTCTCTCTGTGTCAGCACATGCTGTCTACATGCTGTTCGGATGCTACGGTAAAGCAGCATGTGTGGGTGTGTGTGTATTAAGATGCTTTCTTGCTCTGACTTGTTTGCTAATGGAGAATCAGCAATGTGTCTCATTTTTGCAGTCTTTTATGTTTGTGATAATCATAAATATGTATGTGTGTGTGTTTGTTAGCAGAGAGAAACGTGCTTTCATGATGAGATAACACACCCCACCCTGACCACTGACACTTGATGCACCAGACCTGTTATCATGATTATTTTATTTCTTATTATTCCTAATACACTTATTTTATATTGACCTCATATCACATACCATATTTGTATGTGATATAAAACAGTGGTTAGTGAGGTAATTTTCTAAAGAAGTTGCTAGTAGTGTTCATCCAGAATGCTAAGATGTTCTATGTGGTTGCCTGGGTGTTGCTATGCTGTTTCTAAGGTGTTCTGAGGGAAAACCTTTTTTTGTTTGTGTTCTGAGTGGTTGTTAGCTTGTTGCTTTGAAGTCGCTAGGGCATTCTGAGTGGTTGTTTGTAATGTAATGGTTAGAGTTATTATTGTTATTATTGTAATTCTAATTATAAATAACCACAGCACACACTTAGGGTAACGGGTCTGTTAAAATTAAGCAATAGCAATATGAATAGAATTTAGATGCATGTCTTAGCACAGTGGTTCATAATTCCGGTCCTGGGGACACACAGCACGGCACATTTTGTTTTTCTTCCTTATCTGACACACCCAGTTCAGTCATTGGATCTCTGCTAACAGCTGATCATTTGAATCAGGTGTGTTAAATAAGGGAGACATACAAAATGTATATTACTGTGGGACTGGGATTGAGAATCAATGCTTTAGCAAGCAGTTCTAAGTTTGAAGCATCTTTTGTTTTACTAAAACTGTTGTGCTGTAGGTGTGTTGGGGTGTATCAGTGTTACGCCCTACGGATTTATGTTTTATTTTATAGGCGGGGACTGAGTCCTTGAGACTGCCCTGCTTTCACTTATATAGACCTTCCACAGCAGGAAATGAAAGTAGGCAAGGTTACCGTGGTGAGGAACAAGGCTGTTGGATTTATGGAACGACTCCTCTGGGATAAGCAAAATATGTTGTGTGCTGGAGGGAAATCTGATTGGGTGAGAGACATGATGATAAGTTAGGGCCTTTATGAGGTCATGGGGTCTTGACCCTGCTGTTTGTTTATATAAGGAAGATGTTAGAAAATAAAATGGTGAAACATCAATTTACATATATGTGCAAAGGTAAAGTATAAATTGTGAATCTTTTGTATTTGTAGCTAAATTTAATCTTGTTTTAATATGTTATATGGGATATTTATATCCTATATGTCCTATAATCAGTTTGATATGCAGAAAAACAGTTAGACACCATTTGGTGGTTGTCTTCCCTAAAAAGTGTCCCCTAAAAACTATTGCTTTCAAATAATCTCAACCAACATGACAAAGCATCATTGGCTTAACCAGTTGAGTTTATTTAACTTAGAGTTGATTAAGTTTTATTGTCTAACATTTGTCTATTTTTGTGCATGTGTTTATCAAGATTTTGTTGAGTTAAATACCAATTAAAGTGGACATATTGTGGATTTTAAATGGGCACATTAACCAAAAGTTACCATGGTACTGCCATATTTTTTGACACTTACCATGTTTGACACATGGGGGGGGGGCATGTAAATACCATGATATAAATATATGGTAATCATTTAGTACCATGGTATTACAGTACTTTAAGTAAGGATAATGTCTGGATGTGTTATGAGTGTTTTTAAGCAGTGTATAATGCAGAAAGATGACATTTGGACTGGAGTGTAGGAAACCATCAAAGCTGCTATTTTAAAATGCTGTAAATGCTGAGTCATGCTGTAAAGCTCATGATATCATCTTATGAGGAGCTTATAGAGTTACAGACATCAGCATGTTGACAGTGATGTGTATTACCGTCTGATATCTGTACCATGGCACTGGCACAGTACAATTAAATAATTATTGCAGGCAGTATTTATTGCACAGGCAGTAAGAATATACTGTTCTGAACATAACCACTGCCTACTGCATACTGTGCAATAAATATTGCATGCCTGCATTTTTCTAATATAGTATGTGAAACAATAGGTAACGTGCAGTGATAAACATTAAAAATTAAATATATATATATATATATTTTTTGCATTTTAAACCATGTTTGTGTATTAACTTTTGTGCCTTGTGGGACACAGTACTCCAGGCATTGTGTTCTGTATACTGTTCGTATTTTTATATATTTGCACATCTAGAGTTGCAACTTTAGTAAGAACAGTATGAAGAGGGTGTGATATTTGAAGGAGTGAGATGAGGTAGAAGGGTGAAGTTCCTGTGGCTGTCCTGAAGGTCAATGATCAGCAATGATCAGTGATCATCATTTTATGTTTACTTTCATGTTTGGTTTACAGTTTGCCTTTCAAGCAGCTACATGATATTAATGTTTCTTCCATGTGTGTGTGTTCAAGAGCGATAGTGCAGCTGTGAAGGAGAGGGAGTTGTCCCTGCAGTTAGCCAGGATCAGGGATGAAGTGGGTAAGTCTTCTTTCACTGACTGTTTAAAAAACTAAACACATCATAGCCATATCGCCATAGCCAATACCAGATGTCTGGGAAAACTTATTTAATCAACTTTCCGAAAAATCTGGGTCTAATTGGTGCATGGAAATTCATGACAGCAGTGATTAGGTGCAACAGATATCTGTTGCACATCATCACAAACAGCTTGATATTCATTATATCTTGTTTAGCTTGGACAAGCACCACTCACACTTTTTTCAAAATATAAAAAACTGTTTTCCATCTTTCTCTGCAGTGGTCAGTGTGCAGCGGTGGGAGCGTCTGCAGGGTGAGAAGGTCCAGCTGGAGCAGAGTTTTGAGCGGGAGCTGAGAGGACTCCAAGAGGAGCAGCAGAAGGAGCTAAAGGCTTTGCAGGAGAGACTGGTTAAGGAGCACAACTCTGAAGTACAGCGCCTTCAGCAGCAGCAGAAGAACCATCTGGAACTTCTCTGCACCCAGCACCAGGAACAGGTGAGAGCAGGAAGTGGCTGGACGTTCATTTTAGATTATTTGTGACACACCTTAAGAAGGTTATTGTACACAGTAGAGTGCAGGGTGTGATGGCACGGGCAGATCTTCTTCAGAAAGCTCCTTAAATAGGGAGATTATTTGTTTGTCTCGTTATGGGTTAGTACATGATGATTAAAAAGTAGTTTGAAACAGCTGAGTTAACAGTATATGGTTTGCCAACATTAGGCATATTTTTAGACTAAAATGTGATGGTCTGAATGAGAATATAAACCTCAAAAGGTGTGAGCATCAAAGTAGGCAATTCCTCAGGTCACACCCATCTGTTACATCATCATCTTGCAACAGAAGGTGTTTACCACCAAGTATAAAATACGAGCCAAACCCTTTGGATTTTTCAATCACACAAGCTTTAATTTTTAAGGGCCTTAGTAGGCCTTATTCTGGCTGTTGCGTCCCCCCCCCCCC
>JAZGTI010002015.1:28301-39151 GCA_036877585.1 Botia kubotai
ATGTTTTTGCATTCACTGTACTGGAAGTTGGTTCATCTTTGTGGCTGTTTACACCTGTTATTAGTATCCACTTGAAGCAATCAGATTACTATTGAACAGCGTTGGGTCTCCCCTCTCCCCTGTTTTAGGGAGTTTGCCTTGGTATTGTCTCCTTTGGCTTGATCACTAGTGGATTTAAAGAGTAACCTGCTCTGGAAGTCAGTAAGCTGACTTGCTTCATATCGAAAATGTTCATGAGCTGACAGCTGTTGTCTGATGTTAGATTGAGGAGATGAGTGAGAATCATGAGGCGGCCCTCACAGAAATGGAAGCCACTCACAGTGCAGCGTTGGCCACTCTGCAGGAGGAACATACCAGAACCATCAAGAGTGAGTCCTGCTAATAGACCAGTTTTTACACTTCCAGATGTCAGACTGACATTACAACACATTATCCAAACACTTCTTTTACACTTTCTTTTATTATTTTCTTTTGTTACATTTTATTTTCATCATATTATCATTTTATTTCATTTTAATTATTTTAATTCATTATGATTATCATTATCATTTTTTTAAGCAGGCAATGTGTTGATGTTGACATTTTGTTAAAGGAATTTTCATACTTTTGCTCAATTATTTTTCCAAGTTTTCCAAGAGTTTGATCTGAGTTCCCTTTTCAAAAATGTTGAAGCTGTGGCTTGGTGGTTATACTCTATGCTTTAATGTTATGATGATTTTACCATAATCAAATCCTGCATGCAACATTTACAGGACCTGTTCCCCATTTTCTATAATTTCTGTGCTAAGTAAAATGGGATAAAATTACGAATAATAATAATAACATAACTGAAGATAGAATCTGATCTGCTTGTTGAGTTGTCTCCTCATCTACAGTATATTTACACATACAATGTTTTGTTTTGATAGACCTCAAGATGGCTCATGAGCAACAGAAGAAATCAATGGAGGAGGAATTTGAGAAGCTCAGGCTTTCACTGCAGGTTTGTCAGTTTTAAGTCAAACACCACACGACTGTCATCTGTTTATGCAGCTGGTGAACGAGTTTTTCTGTGCTCTGTTCAGGATCAGGTGGATACATTGACATTTCAGAATCGCACTCTGAGAGACCGGGCCAAACGCTTTGAAGAAGCTCTACGCAGAAGCACAGATGAACAAATAGTGGTACTGTTACTACTTATTTTGCTATTATTTTACATATTTTATCTTATTTTCAGTGTGCAGGCGGTGACATTTAAAAGTACATGGAATTAAGCTACACAGGGACATGTCTAAACTTAGGAACATTTTTAGTTATATTTTGAATCACATTTTTATGTTGCTAATTTAATTTGTAATGTTTTGTTTTAATGTTGTAATGTTTTGTTTTGTCATGTCAAACTAAATTACAATACAAAACTGTTATTGCAAACCTTAACTAACATTGTAGTTGGATTTAAGCAGCAAGTCTCATTTTTAACCTGTAGTAGTTAAAAAAACCTGTAGTGCATCTTCCAAGTTTTCTGTTTGCATGTGTACAGGATGCCCTCGCACCCTATCAGCATATTGAGGAGGACTTGAAGAGTCTTAAGGAAGTTCTGGAGATGAAAAACCAGCAGATTCACCAACAGGAACTCAAGATTTCAGAGCTGGAAAAATTGGTGAATAAGGGGGCACGGCACTCTTTTCAACTGAAACTTGATATGGTTTTTGGGTGTTCATGTATACACCAGTGTTTTTTTGGGGGGGGGCTTGAAGATGCAAATTTTAAAAATGGGTTTTAAAGCTGCATGTCATTATCGTCTTCATGTAAACTATAAAAATATCAGTTTGTGAAAACTGATGTCACACGCATGCAGATTATATGTTTAGTCAGTGACATTGTGTAATATTGGCCTTGCATGCACAATACAGTGTTTTTGCATTTTTGTCAGATTTTTGCCAGATTATTATGACAACATTATCATCTATATGTGACACGTTTCAAAAATGCAAAGATAAAAGTTTTCAGTTTTTGAGTAAATGTTATGCTGACACCTATTAGTGTGGATGCAGCATCATACAAAATTCAAGGTTTTTAGTTAAATGCCATTTTAAAAATCCAAGATAATTTAACAGGCCTAATTAATTTATTTCTCCAACAAAAGTGTCAGGGTGGGTAAAATTTGGCTGGTCATATAACTGTAAAATGTCAGCCCTCATGAGGCGACCCATCCATGTAAAACAGCATTTTATCCCATTGATATAACTCATTTTGAGTAAACATAATTCTAAATATGTTTTCACTTACTGTTTATTATTTTCTTTTGAAATGTAATTCATTTATTTACATTTCTTTAGATAAAAACGTCAATGAGAGTATACTGGTTACACCTTTTAAAGTCATGCCTTGTTTTTTGTGTTATGATTTTGCACAGGCTCAGAAGAATGTTCTCCTGGAGGAGCGTATTCAGGTTCTACAGCAGCAAAATGAAGATCTAAAGGACAGGATTGACCGTAACCTTGCCATGTCCAGGTCTTTATTAAACATTTCTAATATATACTAATAAAGCTATAATAGTACAACTACTGCAATTGGTAGGCCATTAAGCATCAACTGAAACAAATTATTACTGTGATAGATAGACAATAAATGGGATTCTGTGAGAATTAAATCTATAACCCTGGTGCTAAATAGATGTTGAAGAGAGAAAAGCGAAAATACTAATTCACAGCTTTAAATTTTTCGTAAACATACTGAATACACTACAGGGTACCCACAACATGGTATTAGGTATTAAATGCATTTGGCAAAAAACTAGGCTCTTTAACAAGTGTTACAATTTGATTTAGTTTTTTTGTTTTTCATTTCCCACCTTTAAAGGTGGATAAATAGTGATATGGTTTAGTAGACATGTTGTAGTACGTGCTGTTCTGTTGTTTTGCATGCCAGAATGAGTTTTGAAATTCATCCAAGCATGAATGGAGTGAAGTACCATGTGAATATTTGTTGAGGTGACATATTGTCTAGGCTAGAAATTCTGGATCAGCTACAGAGGTATACTTTACATGCAGGGAGGCCAGCCAATGATAAGGGTGCAGTAATCAAGGTGAGGACAGATTAGGGGAGGTACGAGGATTTGGGTGGCTTCTTTATCAAGAAATGGTCTGACTCAGCAGAGTCTTTGATCTCTGTATGAGTGAGTTGATTGACTCGTTTACAAAAATAAGTAGATCTTGGCAGGCGTGGCATTTGGCTGGAATCAAATGCAAAAATAGTCAACTAGACTAAAATGCTTACAGAACTACAAGTGATGCAAGATGATATCTGGGTGTCATAGGATGTAAACAAAAGACCTAATAAATGCACCCAATAAATGTCATTTTCATAAGAGTGGTAAGAAAAGCCTTAAAAGGTAATGACTTAGTGTAAAGTGGGAGGATAAAGTGGGCAGAGTACAGATGCCTGTGGAGCACCAGCATGTATGTTGGGTTGAGATACTACAGTAAGTACTGTAGATGATTTCCATTATACATGGCAGTATCTGTTTGGCAAGTATGATGTTAAAAATGTTTGTAGTAAAAAATGTTTATAGCTTGTAATGCCCATCCTGCTGAGGTGTTCAGTTTTGATTGTTCAGTTTCAGGTTACTAATATGTTACAGTAATGTGTTGTGGGTTCTCCCTACACATTAAATGATAATAGCCTCTTCAATTGTGTTGACTCCACCCATGTTTTAAACATAACAGACCAGACATAATACCTAACAATGAGATAATAATATTATTTCTGCAACAGTTGTTTTTGAGCAGTTTGTTGTTTTCACTCTTATTAGGCACCTGTCAGAGGAAAATGCTAACCTGCAGGTGTACGTAGAGAAGGAGAGCAATGAGAAAAAGCGTTTGAGTCGCACAAATGAGGAGCTTATGTGGCGTCTACAGACGGGCGACTTGAGCCCTCGAATGTCTCCCACCCAGTCGCCCCTTCATCGACCGGCCTCTAGTCCAGCGTCACCCTCCCGAGTTCAGACCTTCCCTAGATGAGTCATCTGTTTCTCCACCTCTCTCATTCTGTTTTTAACACGTATTGTTGCTTCTGTACTATATTCATTACTGATATTTACCATCATGTGGATTCTTATTGGACGAAACAGAAGATGCTCTCACACCACATGAATCAAACAACCTGGAACATTTTTCTTTTCATTCCACCAATGACATGCCTCAGCTCAATATGGGGCAATTCCTGTGCTAGGTTACTGCATTTGTTGGAAGTTGCTGCCTATTGGTCTATTCTTACTGAATAGGGATGGACGTCATACATTAATTTCACTAAAGCTGGGTGTGCACTGCACGATTGAGGAATATTTTTGAGAGTTTCTATATCAATTCTATAACTTATTGCTGTAACCACACAGTATTTCTGCTCCTACAGTAGACATCTAATGAAGAACCAATGGAAACACAGCAATCTTGGTTATTAGTGTTTTTAGAAAGAACAGTCCACAAATACTCAGCCATGACAGACTCCAAACACTCTTTACTTTGTTTTCTTTTAACATTGACAACCATTGTGTAATGGTGTGGTACAATTTCAAATTCATGCGTCACTAAAGACTGAAGACTGTGACACAATTATTGACGCTAAAAAAAGTTAATTGTCCGTCATGACGATGCCAAAGTCTTGCTAAGATGTATGTCATACAGTCAGCCATAAAAGTCTGATGATATCACACAGTCTGTCTTGGCTTTTACTCTAGCTTTCAGCAGGTTGATATTTCACCAACAAGCAACAGTCATAAAGAAAGAAAACAAATCGCACAGTGTACACCCAGCTTAATTCTCAATAGGAGAGAGACTGAACTAAATCATTAAGACTTGTATTTCAATTGTTCATGTACAAACATTATGCTTCATTTGGATGGAAAATGATAAAGTACAATGTTCTTCTTTTTTCTTTTACATTTTTATTGTATTCATCACAATGTTGTGCATTATGATGTTTTACAATGTATCTTTTTCTACTGTCTGTTATTATGAATTTGGCTATTGGGCTTGTGCTGAGGTTTTGCGTTTGAACAGGACATCATGGTGCTTGCTCTTTAATGTTTGCCTATGATATTAAGCTTTTCCAAAGATTGATAAGGAGAACATACATCCATTTGCCTTTTTCAAAGAAAAGCCGTCCACCAGCAACCTTCTGTGCAAGCCCAGACATCTCTCAAGCACTCCTGACAGAAAGATAGGTGCCTCTAAAGGCAAATTTACCAAGGACATTGTTATCCAAATGAGGTATTTAAATGAGGCACTTTTTCAAGATGGTGATTAAAATCTTGTATTGTATTTAGGATGACATGTTTTCATTAACATGATTGTAGTTGTAATCATATAATTGCTTTTCAATGTGGATAAGTTCATTCACTCATTTTACATAATTTAAGGATGTTAAAATTAGTGCAGTAGAGTATCTTAAAACTACAATTACCTGCAAAACTACAATCAGCCATTTTCATCATATACCATTTCTCATTTCTTAGAGGAAACAATTCTCATACCTTCATCAAACTGGCCTTGTTTACAGCAGTCTCTGGAATGCATTAATCTCAAGAACTGCCTGTGATCTTGACACAGTTATCTACAATGGCCATTCATACAGTATCTTTCTGCACTGTACGGTATGTATCATAAGTCTTCCGGATGCTGTGGCCCAGATAATACACTTCAGCTGCATTCATGCGAACACTACTGACATTCGTTGTACATTTGTACATTGTAGCTAACATTTGTTTAGCTGCATAATGTTTAGCAGAAATGTTTGCGAAAGTACAGCTCAACTGTACATTACATTTACATTCAGTTACTGTAACAACTAGTCATAAGTACCTCATTTTTTTTAATTATAATGCAGAAGGTCTCTATGGAGATATGTTGTTGCTGTATGTTTGGGATCTATATTGTCAATGTCATGATCACATAACAGGAGGTGATATAATTTGCTATGGTCATCAAGCAATACTTCTGATTTGGGATTGGTTAAAGAAATGGCAATACCATTTAGAAGGATGTGTCTCATAAATCATATGTTGTAGGAATGACAAGAAATCTGTATAATACTATCCTATTGGGTTTTGTCATGACTGTGTCATTACAAAGTTTGTTCTTGTTTTATTTATTTATTTATTGGTCCAAGTGTACTTATTAGTGCAGCTGTTGGTGATGTGACCATAAAACCATATTTGGTAGTTTACATTCTTAAGCATGTAAAGAAAACAGAAAATATGATGACAAACTTCATCAGAAGTATTCCTTAAATGGTTATTGTAAACCCTTACAGATTTAAAGAAAGAACAGTTGCCATTGACAGACATCTGAACTATAGCTGGCTGATTTTACACTAATGCATTGCTGAATTACTTGTTCATGTAGAGCATTCCATTAGCTCTGTCTCCCTCAGAGATCTCAGGTTAGGAAGGTGTATTACTTGCCAAAACATTATATTACATGTCACAAGACTTGACTGAATACACAGTAAAACACGCTCATGTTCTGACTTCAAAATAGATTATGTAAATAATAATGGAACATTTGAAAGTTAGCATCACTGTAATATTACATTTGTAAATGTATTTCACACACATATAGCAATTAAATTTAAAGCACTGAAATAAAAATATAGGGTGGGTGAAAAGTAATTAGGCATTGTAATACAAATGTATTTTAAAAAAATGTACGTGTACTTGATTACACAGGAAAACGAAAGCATATCTTTAAATTTCATTGTAAGCATCGGTGGCGTCAATCAGGTTCCTTAAGTGGCCAGGGATGGAAGTCTTCTGAAGAAAGTCATTTGGCATATTGCTGAGAACCTCTCGCGGCCGATGCCTGTACTGTCGACACGGACAAATATTAAATCCAATGTATTATCTTCTATTTAGACAGTTTTTATCATGACTACAGTGATACTACAAGTTCTATAGCCAATTTTTAATGCCTAGTTACCTTTCACCCACCCTGTATAAAATCAACTACCTGGTCCCTTAAAAAACGCTACTCAGCTTTAATTCCTCTGCTTTGATTATTCTCATCTTCGCTTTTTAAATTTAATTCAAATTATATCAGGTTCTGAAATGCACTGATTTTTTGTTTCTTTTTCCTTTGTGTGTCCCATGGACATCATTATCGAATTTTTGAATGTTTCGTCCTATTCTTAAACAGAACACAGCTATCTGTTGCTGGATATTTAAAGATGAAGTGTGTAATTTTTTGACATTAAAAGACTTTCTATCTCAGCCTAATATGCAGAGGAAACTATAATGAAGCCATTTGCAGGTTAATATTTCTGAAAAGTGTACACACTGTGGCTCGGTGGTGCTTTTAGAACATTGCTCTGTTTGTCTGAGAAGCCTGCCCAGCCTGACATAGCAACATTGGCTTAATCAGTGTCATGAGTTTGAGGGTGGGACTTTGTGTTCGACTAACCAATGGCATATTGGTGGGGAGGGGTCATAATTTATGTGATATTGTTTAATAGCAGGTTACACACTTCTTCTCTAAGGATGTTTCATGAAATGCATTGTACTGTATGTTAATTAGGTTTTTCTCTGTTGCTTATTTAATTTTGTGTTGTATAGCTTGTATGAGCTTAATGTGTGAACCATGTTATAACACATCACTGGAAAAGCATGTGATATTATTTGTTTGGTTCAAATTTTGTTAGTGTATCTCACTTCACTGTTGTGATGCATTAAAATTCTAACAATTGTGTTGCACCTTGGGTTTAAGTATTAAAAGAAAATGTAAAAGCGTGGCTGTCAATATTTTGTATGTAGCCGTGTGTCTTGTAACTTAAGGCTGTTGGCTGTAAAAACATTTCTCGCCCAAGCTTTCTGTTTTAATAGGAAATAAATCAACACAGGACAGAAAACTGCTAATCAGAGGGATTTAACACGGTCACTTACTGATTTAAATTGGTTCCCTCTTAAAGACAGCATGACATCTGAAATGATCCAGTTTACTTTCTTAGTAAAGGCTTTTGGCTTTAGGAGGCTTTCATGCTACAAAGTTTTTAAAATTGCTCCAAATGTAAGACAATGTCACAGTCCACACCAAAACTATAGTGATAAAAAAACAGTATTGTTGAGATCACTTTCAGAGCGATTTTTTCCAGCTGATGAACAATAAAATATTATTATCCAATTAAATCTATTCAGCTATAACAGGCTTACACATTTACTGCAGCGCACAACCTTGGAATAAAAGAGTGTTATCTTCCATTGGCGTGGACACTAATATAGTTACCGTTATAGTTGTCGTTCTTGGTGTGCATGGGCCTTAACTTTGTGCAATGGATACAATTTGTTTTACAATCTCTAAACATCTTTTCTACCGACATAACCAAAGCCACACAACCCCAGAAAAAAAATGAATCCAAATATATACCTTCACAATTCAATCAAATCCCATTCAAGTTCCCATGAATTCTGTTCCACATAGGATATGTCACTTTGCAGTTCAGTAAGGAACAATAAATGTATAGTGAGGAGGATTCATATTGTCTTATACAGTATATCTACATATATATATATATATATATATATATATCCACATGCTCCTAATCAAAGAATCTTGCAGCTATCATAATTATATTTACTTTATTCAGCAATAGAAATATAAGTTTTGTCATAACGTGAAATCATTAATCTCTTTTGGATATGAATTGTTGAATCATGTCAACAGGCAGAGGGAAGATAATGGTGGAGTTTTTCTCTGCTGCGATGGTGTTTAGAGTCTGGAGATATCGTAGCTGCAGAGCTGAAGGTGACTCAGCAATCACCAGAGAGGCTTCCTTTAAAGCCCGCGAGGCGTTCATCTCACCTTCTGCAGCTATCACCTACACAGGGATGTAATGATGTACTTGAGCTGTTTTCCTGAAAATGACTTCTCCCAGTATAAACACATTTATCTTACAACAATATTTAATTGCAGTTCATATGCTATGTGATCTCAGAATGTTAATTTAGCCATTTGTGTGTTTTCACAAACAGTTAAAATACGATGGTGCTCAAAATATTGCTGTGTCTGAGTAACAGTGTAACGGATGAGGTCTAAAATATCTGTCAAATCACTCTGGATCTGCACAAAAATAACATCATGACAACGGTGGACAGGAGCAAAATCAAGAATCTATTCGATTCTTATGAAAAATCTTTTCATAGCAATCTTTTCACATAGGTATGTAATGGTATTACTTTGTATTAGTCCAAATACTTTGAATCATAAAGCGTTACAAATGCACAAACTGTCTAAGCATGAGGTTCTTCTGGGAACTAAACTTACAGGGAATTTTAAAGCATCACAATACATTATTCATGTGGATCTGTCATTATGTGAGACAGATCCAGGCTGCATAGCAGGCACTGTGTCATGTTTTACATCTATTCATTTAATTACTTCAATACCAAACGGCCATGTATATGAGCTATAAATTTACATTTAATATTTTTAAATTGTGATTTTAAAAAAGTTTGATTCCTATAGTGATTTCAAAATTTTGTCACTATCTGGTATGTTCTATGATTGCTTTAATCATACATCATACATTTAAGTTTCCATGAACAAGTTTGTGCAAAATGTTATAATCTATGTTTGTCCAACATGATTAAATAAACACATTTTAAATCATGAGTCATGTTGTATAGGCCAACATTAGTCTAATGATTTAGTTGTGGTGGCCTCACCTTGGCACGGGCCTCTCGGGCTGCCTCAGCCTCTGCAGCCATGGCCCTCTGAAGCTGTAGAGGCAACTTAACATCCTTTATCTCCACCCGCTCTACTTTAATGCCCCACACAACAGTGGCCTCATCCAAAGCAGTCTGTCATCAAGACAATACAAAGCTACAAAGAGGATCTAGAAATATGATACTGCTCTTATGGGACAGACGACTGGGTTTAGTTTTACACTTAAAGCAGCATCAGTGTAATAGAGAAGAACTGATCCAGGTGTATGTGTACAACACATGCTTTAACTTAACACCCCTACCTGCATGCAGGAGGAGATGCCCTCTCTGTCAGACAGCAGCTCTGATAGGTTCTTTGTACCCAGGACGTTTCTCAGAGTAGTTTGGGACAGCAGCCTTGTGGAGTGGTCCGCGTTGGCCACATTGGCTACAGAACAGATGGGGTCAAATACACGGAAGTACACCACGCCATCCACACTCACTGTCACAGAGTCTTTGGTCAGGAACTGACACACAAACACAGTTAGACATGTCTGATTACATGTGATCCAAACATTTGCAGATTCATAGATTCATTTACAGATTCACAATTGGCTTGCCAACTTTGAGGTTTATTGTTTTGTATACAGTTCCCCCCATAAGTATTGGGACAGTGAAGGAAAATTGCTCTGTGTGCTGTGAAGTCACAATCATAAGTCTTTTATGATCAAAAAATGAAGGAAAATGTACAGAATGTCACATTTTTCACAGCTTTTTTGTCAGAGTCAGTTCCCTCGTCTTCATCTTGGCTTGTGTGTTTTTACAGAACACAAGACTCAGACTGCAGAAGAAATGGACAGAACTGATACACTACACATTCTCTAATGTGTGACCAAATTAAGCAAACAGGATGTAACGTTGCCTAGCTCCCGCGACTAGCGAGGAGCGCTAAGACTCTTATTTTGATGTTCAGTTTGTGTCACGTGTTAATGATGTCACTGGTGTTTTATGTCACTTCCTGGTTTTTGTTATTGGTTTCACCTGTGTTTGTTTGATTAGTCTGTCTATTTAAGTTCCGGGTTTCTTTAGTCTGATCGTGGGTTATTGTTTGGAGTTTGTTGGTTTTTGCTATTCTTGTTCAAGTCTTGTATTCTCTGGTTTTTGGATTCTCGCTCTC
>JAZGTI010002016.1:15847-39138 GCA_036877585.1 Botia kubotai
TATATATATATATATATATATATATATATATATATATACACGATATATAACCCTAAAAACATTGTACTAACATTACTGCAAGAGGTTTTTAATAACTTTCAGAACTTTTGGAGAACATTACCCAATGTTCTGAGAATGTTCCCTGAGAATGTTCCCTGGGTAGTTGAAACAATGGCAACACAGTGAGCTTAAAAACCACATGTGGCCAACTGATAAGTAGTAAGAATGTTTTAACAAAGATGTTGTCATTAAGACACATATGATCCATGTAATGTTCTCCAGCTTGTTCTTTACGTTGATGGAACCACATCATGATTTTATTACACAGATGTGGATGAATGTGCAGATCCTCAGCTGAATGACTGTTCCAATCACTCAAGCTGCAATAATACAGTTGGATTGTATGTATGTATCTGCCATCATGGTTATCAGGACCTCAGTCCTGTACAGCAAGGGACGGTTTGCACAGGTAAGACAGAACAGGAGGATATAATGAACATAACTATAATAACTCCCATAATTTGTTACGACCAACATCATCTGTGTTCTGATTTCTAATGCAGCACCCACGGTAACTACTCAACCAAGTACAACAACAAGCTCCCCTACCACAACATCTCATCCTATGGGTAATCCTTCCTCTTTAAACACACTGCAGACTACAAATCTATTGTAGAATCAGTTCAAATAACTGTAGCTCATAACATATCTTTTCATTTGTGAATCCCACCTCTGTTTCTAACCCATATTTTACAGGTAGTACACCCTATACTGATGTAACACAAAGTGGAGATGGTACGTTATGTAAAATAATCTTGTTATTCATGTTACACAGACAAATGAAATGACTGCAGACAGTGCAGGGTGCTTTAAATTAGATTTGGAATCCCAGATGTATTCTCAGACATTTGGTCTGTACTGTATATATTTCATTTGTGCACTATGTATTTTAATAGTGATATTAGTAATGAACAGTGCTGATATAGTCCATTAAAGCAGATATTGTGATGTAAAATTATATACAGGGATGGATAAAAAAATTTTCTGATTTAAATCAATCTTGATTTTAATGGGAATTTACCCACAATTGATTCTTAATGTGTGTTTTACTTAAGAGGAGGTGAATATTATCTGTATTTATCCTCTTGCTCTGTGTGTAAATGTGTAAATGTGTATTTCAGTAGGAGGGTTTCAGTTACAAGCATTTATATTTAATTATGGATTCCATGTCTGCAAAACCTATATTTTTAATGTAATATTAATAACTAATTCACATTGAATTGAAATCACATTTAAACCATTTGAAATCGAATCACCAAATTGGTCCCAATACCCGACCCTAATTATATATGTTACTCTTTTGGTCATAAATACTGTATCTTATTAACTTCTATCATTTATTTCTTTCCATGATAAGACTCCATACCTGAAATCACCAGCCTCTTCGCTTATGATGTCACTAATTCAACATTCAACGTGAGGTGGACCACCAACACCCAGACGGGTGTCAAATTCCACCTGGTTCTGCTACAGGGGACCACTGAGCTAAAATATTATACAACATATACAACAAGCTTGGGGTGGAATATCACTGGCCTGAATCCTGGAGTTCTGTATACTGTACAGGTCACTCCAATTGCCTCTGAAAACATGGGAGACCATGTGGAGGTCAGAGTGAGGACAGGCAAGTACAGCTTTTCCTAAAGATCATCTTTTACTGATTCTTTTTGATTGATTGATTCATTTAGCTTTACATCACAAAAAGATTTAAAAATCGAACCAATTGTTTCTCATCTGTAAACATTTTTTGGGTCTCAATGCCTTTGTATAGGAGATATAATGAGAAAACAAAAAACATCTTCAAATTGTACTGTATGTTCACATGAAAGATACAAATCATTGGAATTAAGATATCTGTTGGAAACATCTGCGCATTAATGGGTTAAGACTGCAGACTTCATGTTTCTGTGTGTTTGTGCAGTACAGTACAGTGCTGTGTTCACATATGGGTGAAATGTCTATGCTTTGTGTAGATGGAAACACACTCTCTGCGTCAGCCCGTGTGACTAACATGGTGTATACAGAGAGCCTGAGCGATCCAAACAGTGAAGAGCATAAGACGTTCTGTAAAAGTGTCATGGATGAGGTGATGGATTTCATATTCAAATTCATGAGTGTCAACAATACTTTCCTCCCATCATAGTGTAACGTTCTCTTCAGCCAGCAAGATTAGATTTAAAGCACCCGAACCCCATTTTACAGCGTAGTAATGCTCTAGTGTTCCATCTTTGCTGTTAGCACCATCTTTGCTGTCTTCCGAGTGCTGTCCACACTTGTATCAGGAAACGTTATAGTTTTGAGGTTGCTGTTGAAAATCAACCGCTGACTCTCTCTCAAATGAATCTCCAGATTCTTTCATCCTTGACTGCTACACTACAGCAACTCATCGTCTCAGGAGAGGTCGGCATCCACTGCACGTCCCTGTCCAAAGGCAGCGTGATCGTAAACTTCACCATCATATTTCAGCCGAACACCAGCTTGAACATGGAGAGCGTGTCTACTGATCTGATGTCATCACTACTAAACAGCCACAACTTTACTGTAGACAGTATAAACATAGAAGGTACTGCTTATATACTTCATTCATTACTTTCACGTATGGAAATCATACCCGAAGAACTATTAAACAGACTATTACTGATGTATTCAATGAGCTATTGACACCAACACACATTACTAATGATATATATATACATATATATACACATATATATATGTGTGTGTGTGTGTGTGTGTGTGAATGAGAGCATTTATCTGTCTGTCTATCTATCTGTCTGTGTGTCTGTCTGTCTATCCAGTCACACAAACACCCACCCATCCATCCAGTCTCATATTTGTGTCAAAGCTAATGTCATTAGCTTTTACTTATTGAAAGGAGTTAATGAAGTTTGATGATGGAAGTGTTGCTACAGTTCTTGTTATTGATGTGACATGTTGACATGAGATGTGATTGGTCTCTTGTTATTTATAGATTTAAATGAGTGTTTGTTGGGTGAGGCAGACTGCTCTCCGTGGGCTTACTGTAATAACACCTTCGGCTCGTACACCTGTGGCTGTTTGCACGGGTACACAGATCAGAACCTCAGCAGACCGGGACGCAGCTGCGCAGGTAGATGCGGTCGAGAACACCAGTGTTCAGATTTCACACAACCATAATTACAGTCAGTCATGCACAGATGCATTGTTATGTTTTTATATTAGAGGGATAGTTTTGTGCTGCCAAAAATTACAATTTGGTCACCGTGTATTTTTATATTTGTATTTGTATTTCTTTGTCTTTAAATACAAAAGATGTTGTTATACCTTTTCATGCAATAAAAATGAAGTCGCCATCTGTAACTTTTGCCTCTCTATCGCCATCTCTGTTGAAACATAAAATTGACTTGAAAGGTATTAGTTTTTTGCTACCGGCTATCTCATGTCTCTTTCTTTCTGTTTCTGCTCACGGCTCCACGCTCAGCCTCCTCTCTACAGTCTTCCACAATCTCCAGCACATCAAACACCAATCACCCCACTAACAGCCTCATAACATCTTCACCTTCTACCACTGCCACCGCAGCTCATGTTCCACCAGCAGCAGCGACATCAGTACAGACCAACACTATCCCAACAAAAACTTCTACAACACTGAAAACAAATCCACCAGGAATAACTCTCACATCCACAACTCAGACGACCTCGCTCAGATCTACAGCAACAAGTCTTTCAACATCAACCATGTTATCTAGAACGTCCATTATCAGTCATTCGTTGCCTGGTTCGTCTGGTAAAATAGTTGTCGAGTGCCATCCTGGTTTTATATTAGTCATGGTCAGACGGGATTACCTGGGGAGCTACAATATCCCAGAGAGCTCCCTGTTTCTCGGTCAACCTGAATGTGGGTCAAGTGGAGGAAATTTAACTCACGTGCAGCTTGTTGCGGCCTGGGATAAGTGCGGTTCTACGCTGGAGCATGTAAGTGCTTCGGAATATCAAAATGTGAATGAGGTTTACTATAATAAACGATTCCTGATTCTGTAATGTGATCATCTAATCTGTTTGCCTTGCAGAACAGCACTCACAATACAGTTAATGTGACTCTGTACAACAACATGAGCAGTTTATCCACACATAATGGATATTTGACGGCCGTTTCTGCGGGTCTGGCGGTTCCCATCATCTGCACCTACCCCAGCCGCATCATCATCTCCACGGGATACTCCCCCACAGGGTACAGTGCTTCCATAGCGACCGTCTCCATGGAGCTTGTTTTTCTCTCCGTTTCCCACTCAGTACCCCATGTCTTTTCACGTCACGAACATCTAAACTCATTTAAGGTGTTAATGACAACAGAGTATATGTTAAAGATCACGCATATCATTCCAAAACTGTACATAACTATAATAATATTAATAATTATAGAGTGCCTATCTCTGTAGATGAATAAATCACACAAAACTCAATCCAGCTTATTTTCTCCTCTCTACATTGTTTTATGTATTACTTTGATTCATTTTATCTTTTAGACAACACATTCTTAAATCACTGTTTTCAAAGAGATCAAAATTATGTAGCCAAATAATTTAAAAACAGCAACAGTTTTACTTTGGTACGGTATGTCATTTTAAGGTTTTGGCTTAAAATCGGGGTCAAGAAGTGTAATCACAGCTAAACAAATCTGACAATAAACTTGACAGCCATCGTTTTGATAAATAATAAACTCTGTCCCTTTAAGGTTTGATGTCATCAAAGACATCGTAGAAGGATCGGGTAGTTTCCAGGTAACGGTGCGGCTGCTGAATGGGACGTTTCCGCTGCCAGAGAATTACACGCTGTCCCCAGAGGAGGAAGTTATTGTGGAGGTCGCGGTCAACACCACTATACCCCAAATCAAAGTCATCATCAACAAGTGCTGGGCCACGCCCACCAGTGACTCATCACTGCTGGACAGCTTTGTGTTTCTGGAGACCGGGTGAGAAAGGATGACAAATTTACATCAGGTTATTACGAAAGTTATAGGGACGTTCAAAACATCATTTTTTTCACGTTATATTAACATTATTTCTTGGTTATAAGAACATTATTAATTTTTTAAAATTCTGTAACGTTTTAAAAATACGCCACTAACTACTTATAAATAACGTTTTTGAAATGTGACACATAACGTTAAAGAAACGTTCTGCTAACGTTACTGCAAGAACATTCTTGCTAACTTAGAGAAAACTTGAAAGAACTTTTAGAGAATGTTAGCCCATGTTCTGAGACTGTTCTCATCTCTCTCAGATGTCCGACACCAAATTCACACACCACGGTTATTCAGAACGGAAACGACACTGTGTCTTTGCTGTCGGTGCGGGTCTTCGCGTTAATAGAGGGAAACGTCGTGTATCTACACTGCCAGATCCAGATCTGTGTCGAGATTCAGGACAATACCTGCAAACCCGTGAGTTTACATGCTCCTTTTAATTAAGTTTGTATCACTGAAAAAATGCTTTCCCTTTATTATTGTATATTGTCACTATAAAATACCCAGATTCTATTCCAGATACCCAGAACAGAACAAAATATAACCAACAGCAATTAAATGAATAATTATTGTTAATTTTATACAAATCATTTGTTTTTATTATCACCGTCTCTGTTACCTGTTTGGCTGTAAATGCACAATATAGTAGTGTGGAATCATTAAGAGGTCATTTACTGTATTTATACAGTATATAACAATGTGTATTTTTAGGCATGTGTGGGCAGAACATACAGGTCTTCTAATTTAATTGGAGCGACAAGAGCAACCTTTGGACCCTTGCTCAGATTAAATACAACAAAAGGTAAATTCTTCTTTCTTTGTAGATATGAATACAGATATGAATGTGTTTCTATTTAATATCAGAATGAAATAATCAAAAGTCATTATAAATTCAATCAATAAGGCCATCCCTCTCTTTCTCTCTCTTTCTCCGTCTGTTATTTTAAAGCACCTGTTGACCAAACATCTAATATCCTCCAGACTGTTGGATTTGTTCTGCTTGGTGTCGGTGTATTTCTGTTTTCTCTGGCTGCTGTTGCAGGATTGGTCTATCACAAAAGGAAAATTGGGGCCTACAACTTCTCATGTAAACCGCAGCAGGAAAACTTTACCTATCATGTTTTTGATACGTAAATTCTCTCAGATAAGTAACTTTACGCTTAAATTGCAGTCTGCGGCTACATTTGATTTGATGTTTTAGCAGCCTGTGTATAAAGAATAAAATGAATAGTTTCATTTTACAATATTTTTATACTAAAACCACTGACGTGTACTTGACGTGCAATAAACCATTCTGCTTTCTTAAAAACTACATATGTATAGATAAATTGCCTTGTTGAATATATGTCACTTAAGAAAACTGCACACAAACATACGAAATGTACAGCTTTCTTTGCTATTGCACTTTATATAATACACCAGAGGGCGCTGTTGTATTTACTGTCATGTAATTGTTGTGTATGTGCTGTAGTGGAAATGTACCGTTAGGTGACAGTGCATTCTGATATAAATGTTAAATGTTAAATGGTTTTCAGTTATTTGAATGTACCAAGAAATTATATTCCCAACTTATAATAAATATATACTGTATATTGAATAGGATTTGTTTATTATATTATAATGTCTTATATAGGCTGGGACTCTGAATGCATGGAGCCCGTGGGAGTTAACTTGTAGAGAAGAGTCTTTGTAGATTTAAGTAGGTTAACCTCAAGTGTGAAACTACATCCTTGTCTTATATGATCTAGAATTTTGAGATGGTTCAAAATATGTTTCAAAAATATGGTTTAAAAAATGTGAGTTTAGCTATGACTGGTTTGGTGCTGGTCAGCTGATGAAAGACCATCAGCAACAAAACTTAGTTGGTAAGTCAGAATCAACCAGCCAAATATTTTTGGCTCACATTTTCATACGTAACTAAACATATATAGGCCTACACACAGTACATATAGATATGTGTCTTAGATATAAAAAAAAAACATAAAACTGAATAAAAGAAGGCAAGTATAACAATTATAAACACTAATTTTTGTCACATTTATTATATTTTTTTTAAATACAGTTCAAATAATACTTTTCGGAAGCACTTGATAATGTGATATTCGTCTAATCTAAATAATCATAATGGAAACAAAGACATTTTGAGAAGAGCATGTAACACAAAATGTATAGCACCATTTTAGTTGTTGCAAACAGTCCTTGGGCGAAGGTATCTCGTGTTCATTATTTTCGTCATTTGGAAGCTCACAATTTAATCTTAATTTTAACATACACTATATATACAGTACTTTAATTCTCAAGATCGCTCGCTCTGCAAAAATAGTTCCTAAAAGTGTATTAATTCATCATAATTCTGTCTATAGCTGCCTCCCGTTTCTCTCTCGCAGAGTTGATCATCGGTTTTGTGCTTTTGTCAGAACTTGACATCCGGGGCGAACCGCACTACTCCGCGGCTCCGTGGTTCTGGTCGTTCCACCAATGGTTCTCTTCCAGAGGTACCCGCGGAATAATAATCGCTGACTCGTCCGAGCCCAGACTCAGATTCACTAGGGGGCAGCACAGTGTTACATTGCCAAAGGCGGCAAGGGAGGAAGACGGGGAGAGAGAAAGAGAGAGAGAGAGACATAGAGACCCAGCATGAGGTTCCAAAAAATAGCAGTGCACACTGACAGAAATTGAGCTTTGAGCATTCTGAGACCAGCTTTAACTCCCCTGATTCTGTTTAAAGGGATTTATTTGTAGTAAGACCAATGTGAGTGATTACTGGAGAAGCAGAGGCTTAAAACCTGGTGTTTTTGAGACATATGTTAATTAAATATTAATGAAAATATACAAAAATGTTTGGATTTAAGTAAAATGTAAAATGGAGCAATATTTAAGATTCAGCGTTTCTGTCGCTGATGTAATATATGCAAATTCTTCACATTGGTCGGTACCTCATTTGTTCAAAATGACAAATTGTTTTGCTTACATACACAATTCTACATATTAGTTATGAATATTATACATATTGTTGCATATTAATTCAATCTGTATTAAATTAGAAAAATGCAAACAATTTCAATAGTGGCCTTAAGACGTTTGGATCCCATTGTATATATAATATACATATAACAACGCTTAATAAACAGAGGTATGGCTGCAGTCTCAGGTTGTTCAAAGGAAAAGTCTAGAAAACAAATATATGAAAGGACTAACACAGACACCAGTGGACAAGTGTGCCGTTTCTAACACAAAAGAACTATCAGCAAATTCAGGTATTATATTCAGTTATTCAGTCATTCATCTTCTGTGGATGTACAAGTGACATTTAAAGTTCACTGTAAATGAATTTTTCCTGCAGAAGATGAAGAGACTGAGTCCAGAGCACTTCCTCAGATATGATAATTCAACACTGAAATATATACATTAAGAAATGCTTTTCTCCTGACCTACTTTTCTACAAGAGACAGTAACAAGCTTGCGTACGATGGTGATCTACAATAACACAAAACACGCATGCGTAAAGTACACATAAATAATTAGTTTCCACAAGAAAACAAGAGAAACAACATTAACGCAACATACAGCACGTGAGAACCATCCTGGTGAACCTTTAACACTTTCCATATGGAAGAGAATAAACATGAGAGCAAATCAAAGGGTGAGGAACATTGAACAGATACTCTCCTTCCCATCGGAGACAGTAGAATATAAAAGCTCTAGCAACTTGCTTTGTTTCAGTAAGTCAAAATCGTGCTGTTGTACAGATGAAGGCGGAGAGAAGGTTTACCAATCTCAGGTGACTTTTACCTTGGGTCGGGCAGGGCACAGCGCCACAGATGTTGCTTTAGTGTCTGCACCCAACCAATATCACGGATGGGCTGACAGAGCTGAATGTAGTGGTACTGTTTTAGCATAACCCTTCAAACGAACGACAAGACCACTCGTTAGCTAAACATTAAAGAACTGAAGGAAGAGTTCAACTTGAAATCACAATTTGGTCGTTATTTGCTCATCTTCACGCTGTTACACATTTGTGTGCTCGTATACCCAGCTAACAATTTTAGGTAACTTTTCATTAAGTAACCAAAACGTTCTAGAAGCGTTCAAAATGTTAGATGTTGTATTAATATTATTGCTTGGTTATAAGAATGTTATTCAAACGTTTTTAGATGTTTTTAAAATGTTCCACTAACTACTTAAGAATAACATTTTTTATATGATATATAGCCTTAAAGAATGTTCCACTAATGTTACTGCAAGAACATTTTTGATCATTTTGAGTATCTATAACTTTGGTATCTTCTGTTGAACACAAAATGGGATGTTTTGCTGAATGTCTTACACAACAAAAGCATACAGTGAAAAGCGGGTTAGTTAAAAACCCCTTTTGTGTTTAAGTGGAACAACATGAAGGCGAGCAAAATAGTGTTTATGTAGGGTGAAGTATTCCTTATACTCCAAATCACAAAATCATTGCTTAAAATAAACCACATTCCAGTCACTTAATAATTCATCAATAATGCCAATCACATAAACTTAATAAGTGACATATTGACCTTCAAAGTAATATTTCATTCATTGTGATTCTTCAATGTCCTTCATTATCTATGACACATGGACCTGGAATAAAACATCTTCAAGCGTCTTAAATCTCGCATTGCACATATTTCTGAAACGTTTTGATTAACTGAAAACATATATATGTATAAATTATACAAATTATATATAGTTCTCATCTCCCAGCTGACAGCAATATGCACAATCTAAAAGATGCCAGAATCTATTCCACAGTCCATTACACAAAAGACATAAGGTTCGCCAACTCAAACAGAAACCAGACGGATACAAAAACATCGGAATCGTTCTCTTCCATGTGGATGCGACAGCTACGACAGTTAACAGACAAACAGAAGTACAGGGGAAACAACTGACATACAGATGGCACCTACCACCGATTCCACAAAGCCTGTAACAGCTTAAACAAAATGAACCACGACACCTGTTTCTGCGTTTGCATTTATTAATTGTCAATAAATGTGAGCAAGCAGAGAAATCACAATAAACATCATCACATGTAAATCGGAGGCCTTTTCATACCATATTATTGTGTTTTTCTCTATTTCAGAATGCAGACTATAGATAGCACCTGTGCTAAGCGCACACGCACACACACGCACACACACACACTCGCTAGACATGTACAACCCCGCTAGCCATCTCTGTCTCCCGGGCAGCTTTCTTTAATTCCCATGTTAGCATTGTAACCGAGTCACCAAAGGCTGCAAAATACAAGAAAAGGCCCTCACCCTGTGGTGCAGCAGTCATGAGAGCACAGCTGAGCAGAGCACAGCTGAGCAGAGCACAGCTGAGCAGAGAACAGTTCCCTGTGGCCGTGTGTTTACTGAAGAAATACATACTGCCACATTTCCTTCCATTCAGATTAACATTATGGAATGCTCATATTTCATCAGTCTGACAATGACTGTTGATTTTATGATTCTGGATTTTGTTTTGGAAACACTTTTTTAAAGGCTGTATGTATAATGCATCATATATGTATTCGTAATGCACAATGTAATGCATTATATATAGTTTTCATATAAATACTTAACCAATACTTACGTTTAAATATTTATAACCACATTTATTATACATTATAATGCATGATTTCAAATGTGATAAAACAGTTTAATCACAAATGATAATGTAATTTAGGTGAAACGTTGAGTTTGATTAAAATTAACATGCATGTCTCCTTTTTGCACTTTAAATGCTTTAAGAATACACTTATAATGCATTATATATACATGTGTATATATATATATATATATATATATATATACATACACAGAAATATAAACTTTAGGTAAATGGCTACTTTTCTTCAAACCGGCTATAGATCACAGCATACTGTGCTCTGATTGGGCAAACAACAGCATAATGAAATCACATACTACTTGCGTACTGAAAATGGAGAAGACCGGAACAAATGAGACCAGAGACAGAGAGAGGACTTGTAGAGGGGTGGTCCATGATTAAACAATGCAAGCATGATCTTACACAATGCACTCCTATAATGAGGACAATAAGATACTAAGATGCCATTTAGTCCTGTGAACTACCAACATCTTTAGATCTTCCATCACAAACTGACATGAATCTGCAAGAGCATCATGTCACATGCACGGAAAATGAAAGCCGTGATTATGTGGTGTTACAACAGGCCCGATCAGATTATATCCAATACATGTCAGTGTAAAGGTCTGCATGTGTGTGTAAATATATCAGCATTAAGATTTACAAAGATAACTTTACACTGTCACAACCTTTCAGACTGTGATGAGTGCTTGTGAGTCATTTCAAATTTGTAATTAAAAGGAAACAAGTAAATGTCATATGAACTTTTGTAGAATCAGAAAGATGACAAAACTCATGCAGCAGGTGAACACAAACAGGAGTATCCGAACAGCATTCCAAACAGACTGCATTCGACTTACCATCAAGGAACATCAAGGAACGTGATAATAAACAAAACAATTAGTCGGGAATACAGGTCATATCAGTCATTGGACAACAGGAGAGATGCAGGAGCAAAACAAAGCAAAAGACACCCTGGAAAAAGTCATTAAAATTTAATACACCAAATCTGCATTCACATAAGGAAGGTCTTTGATTTTAATGCTGGCTAATCTATTGACCTTCTGAGTTCTCTATATGCACTTTTGGGACCCTCCATCTGTGTACCTTTGGGACATCCTCTAGGGGGATGGGGTGCGTGACGAAGTCTTTCATTGTGTGTGTGAGACAGAGTGAGAAGGAGGGAAAGACAAAGAGAATTGTTGGGTGGGGTGAGGAAAACAGTGTTAAGTATAAATGGTCTAAATGTTTTTGTGATGCATGATGGGATAGAAATCCATTAAAAACCTCAAAGCCAAACGTTGTTTTTTTACAAAAACATGTTAAAATCTTAAACAATGTTTTGTTTATAATAATATTGTTTTATACAGTTTTGTTTTGAATGTCACAGTGAAACTTCAAAAAATTCAATCCTATTCTATTCAAAGACAAATTTACAGTACATCCCATAATGCAATAGCACGTTACAGTGATCCAGTTGGTCGTCTAGGTAACACAGTGGGCTAAAACAAGGTCTAATTATTGTATGACCCTGACAATGTCTTTTGAGAGATACTGATGTTTACATGATCCTATAATGATGCAACAACATTTTCATGATATGGAATGGTTCTCAAAATTGGCAAAAACAAATAAATAAAATAACTAAGATCTATACAGCACCAAAGTGATCTGAGACCATAACATATCACATTTGGGGGCTTGGGGTGTACAGTCAATAAAATGACAACATAAAACAGGCAAAGCAAGCAGAGAATTAAATCAATACAGTCTCATAACCAACGCTGCACATTTATCAAAGATTTTTGTCTGAGAAATTGGCCATGTTGACCTATGTTAGACAATATACGCTGCCTAATTTACATACGTGACATCAAAAGGTCTATCAGGTAATTTAGCTTAATTTTAAAACCCTTGATAAATGAAATGCACCAGTCTGTGCATCTGATGGTAGGTTAAAACATACAGAGCTTCTAGCCAATGGCTCCATGCAAGATAAGAGCATCCGCTGGCTGACCAGTGAAGTGGTTGCCATGGAAACCTCGTTGTGGAGATGAGGAGAGTGGGTGGAGCTATAGTAAATGCAAACGCTTTGATATTATTGGCGCGATCGTAAGCAACGCGAGGCAAAACTGGACAAAAAATATCAATCCGACCCTGGAGAAACTGTCTTCACTCGAAAACCCACAAACCTCTCAGAGAGGGAGAGAGCGTGAGTGAACAGGCAAGAGAGAGAGAGAGAGAGAGAGAGAGAGAGAGAGAGAATGATGGTGGGAGAAGATTGGAAATACACAGTAAGGAGAAAACAAGAGGTGAGATAGAGCGAGAGAAAAAATCAGCGTGGGGTCAGCAACAGACAGAACAGTTAAGGAATGAGAACCTTTTATAAAATCATTTTGCAGCCTTCGTTTAACCTTTTCAGGGAGAGATTAAATGAGAGAAGAAGTGCAATTTTACTCTTTCGCCTCAGCCAGTTTGTTGTTGATCTCTTTACTTTTCTCCTTGTCGACCTGTGCCGCTCTGCCGGTCCCCGACTGGTTCTCCAAGCTCTTTCTCTTCGAAACGCGCACTGACGTCACCTGCTTCTCCTTGGACTTCTTTGCTGGTTTGCCAGGTGTGGCTGACGTTGAGCTGCTCTTTTTAGGTTTGGTTCGAGGAAGCGTTGTTCTCTCCATCTGTGTGAAGTTGTTGGAGACAACATGTAATGGCATAACACCCCATTTTCCTTTCGTAAGTGCAATAGAATATTTACTAATAAGAAAAGGGATAAAGTTGTTTGTATGTGAAAGGTGGTGGAAAGGAAGGGTTAAAATGTAAGAGTACTTGGTGATGAAACGTTGTTTTAGAGGCGGGGCAAAATTCAAAATAGCAACAAACATAACCAATTAAATACTAAGAAGTATTGATAAATCCATTGATCTATTGATATTGATCTTAATATATTTAAAAACAAAATAACAAACTGCCTCTGCTGTGTTGCCGTACAGCATTCAAAACTAGTCACTTTTTAGCCTCCATTTTCAATAGGATGCTGACACAGAAGGCAGCTGTCTATGTAGACAACAGACAGTGAGGCAGCTCACCAAGTTCTGGAGGAGAATCAATTAAACAAACAGCTGCTGATTCACTAAGACCAGGCGCTCGAGCCTGAGGCCAATGCAACCTCAAACTACTCTGATTTAAAAAAATATTCTTCAGTTGTTGTTTTTTTTTTAGTGTATACATTACCGACATCATCAAGGCACCAAGCCCGACAATTGATTTTCCAAGTTCTTTAACGTGTACACAAACAATATAAAACCAAATATTCAAGACTGGGGGTGTGTGTTGTTTTTCACACAGATGATCTTACCTTACTGGACTCTCTGTAGGGCTCAAGGTACAGTGTCCGTATCCTCCTCCTCTCCAGGGCCTTGTTGTCATCGGGCTCCAGTTTGGCCTGGTAGGCCCTGTAGTTGGCGCTGTAGCTGGTTTCCAGGTCAGTCTTCTCATCAGGAGGCTGGTACTGAGACTTGGCCCGGATGAGTTTCACTGGTTTCACATCTGCGTAGGCTTTGAACTCAGTCCTGACAAGAAGGAGATAACCTCATTGAGACCTGCGGCTGATTCATTCAGTACATATTAAATTACCAGCCCACACTGTGGAAACTGGACCGGAATATATTGTTACCATTAAAAATTCCCCTGAAACTCCAGTGTTAAGAAGATTATAGGTTGAAATGGGTTTTGGGTGGTCAGTAGGGCAATGCTTTGATTCTCGAGCACAAATAACAGGTTAAAACAATGACTGCATGAAATATTGGTTTTGTTTTGCAGTATTCTGTACTAGACACATCTAGTTTGATATACACCCTTCACAACTCTTATTACAGCAATGCAGAGATTTCTCTCTATACATCTGCCTCTGCAGCAGGTTTTTGTTTCTGGCAGTGGCCACTCCTTTAGGATGAGTAATGAGCCTTTACTTACAGAAACGGCATAGACAAATGATACATACCTCGTGTATATGCGCTGCAGATTACCCAGCATGCAACGTATCTGCATTATATCTAACACACATGCACACACATAATACTTTTCTCATAAAAACATAATAATTCCCGTCCTCGCTGGAGAACAGTATCATAGCAGATCAATCACACAGGCTTTCCATCTCGCTCTTTCTCAGTGGCTCTGTAATATTACAGTAACAGTAAGGCAGACTGTACTATTGATTAGAATTGACAGGACAGGAAGGAAGAAGGGCAATGCCAGGCAGGGTGAAGCATTAGCATCCCATTAGAACAATTAGTCGCTACTTTAGTTTGTGATTAAAAATGAAATAAATGCCTCTTTGTACAAAACAAGACAGCTTCAACTATTCGAATATATTAAGATCAGGCGTAAAAATCTGATCTCATGAGAATTCGTAACTACCACAATTATAAACAGTTAGAATGAGGAAGCAGTCTACACACATAGGGGCAGTTATAATGTTACACAATCCACCAAAGAGACAAAATACCAAATGAAAGTCATGGGAGCGCACGTGGAAAGAAACACAGACACTCTGAGAGAAAGAATGATGTCACATGACGTGTTTTTCAAGAATTAGTCAAAAATAATAAAAACTGAAAATGACTCATCTCCGTTTGTAAACAAACAAACAAAAACACAGAATTCCACTTACAACAGACGTCTATGACGCTATTGTTGTATAATGGACAGCATGCCAAAGATTCTGTTGACACTGTATGTCACTGTAAAGCTGTTTCCTAATGACACAATTCTGATAAACACTGATAATATAAATACTAAAATACTGAAATTTCCAACAAATTGTTGTTTGTGCTACATGAGTTAGCTGAAAACAGCCCAGTGTTCTAATTTCAGGGGTGGCCTCTCACCCCGCTGAGAGAGCCAGACAGTGAAGAGAGACAGTTTGAGAATCAGAAGCTACAGAAGTCCAAGGCCGCAGGGACCAAACACTGACAGAGTCGACATAAAGAAAGGAGAAGCCAAAGTATACACAGCATTAGATTAGAAGCATAACACACACACAGACAGACAGACTATGAAAGACAGAGAATGAAAATAATATAAAGACAGAGAGAAAGTCTATGCAGGGGCTGCTCTGCAAATACAACAGGACTGGGAACAATGAGTTTAGTGTGCTTATTGTAGATGAGTGCTTGGTACCAAGCTGTCAAATTATTCACTTAATAAAGAACATCAACAGTGTTCTCCAATGCTTATCTATACATTTGGTGCTGCTGTTTTACTAATCTATGGCAACTCAGTTAATTCAGAGACAGCTATTGTTATGCAGTAGCAGAATGCGGCGTTGTATTTAAATGAGCCCATGTGTTCAAACCTGCTGCCATGAACGTGGTTTCAATATTTGCTCGATGTACAGTGTAGGGTTATGCCTCCTCTTCTCCTGAGGCGCTGAGCTTTTGTGAACAGCCCTGTCACTATGGCGATATGCTGGCACTAGAGAATTGGTGGGGTGCCAGAGCAATGCATTATGGGTAGGCTTGGCACTTTGAAGTAGTGTGGTATTCGACAGAAGCATGCGAGGCTGTTGAGCTTTATTAGTCGCATTATACGGATCCAAAAACAACACCCTGATTGTTTTGATGTCATCTGGATGTGACCTGTCATCTGGCACTGACAATCTCGTTCATTAAACTACCAAATATAGACACTCACACATTTGGATTCATTAACACTGTCAAAGTGATTCATTCTATTAATTTAGCAGCACAATTGCTTTGTTGATTAATTAATCAGCGCCGCAGATGCAATTTTTATTTTCCTCGTCACTTCTTGTTGTAGTTACAGCCCAATGCTCCCCCTGTCTCCCTCTCTCTCCTTCTTCTGACTCTCTTTCTCTCTCTTACTTTCCATCTCTTCCATGAATGCTCTCTCCCTCTCTCTCTCTTATTTCTAACTTTCTTTCTCTATAACTCTTACTTTTTATCTCCGTCTCGCTCTGTCTCTCTCTCTGATGGGCTCAGATCAATAGGTTTTCTGCCTGTGGCATCATCTTCCTGCTGTACCTAAATCATGACATGTTCCTCTGACATTCACTTTGGACTTCAAGTGAATCCCAATGAGATTAGCACTGTAATACTGCCCCGTAAGGTAAAACTCTCCCCCCCTCTCTGTGCTGCTTCTGCTGGTTATTGATTCCAGTGTTTAAATGGTTACAGTAGCCATAAATTACTGTACCACACAAAAAAAGTGGGAAAAGCATAAATGTGTTAATTTATTGCAATACAATGTACAAGGCATGTTGCATTGCACATATGTACTTTAATCACTTAAAATATCGACGAATGAATTACTGGGCGGGACTTGTAATTATGGCCCATGAAAAATGGCCATTTGTAGTCAATTGTGCAGGACATATTTTGGCATATGAACACATCACTAATATAACTAAACCACTAAATGCTACAGTAATTATGGTCATTCATTTTATATTACAGAAGACCAAAAAAACATGTCTTTTCAGGATTATGGTAACGAAATGAAGAACCACACAGAGAAAAAAACTGCATACCACAGCATTATTGATCGAGAAAACGAGGAGGAAACTTCCTCTTAACCGCATCCTGTCAGGGAACACCTGTGATTTTTCTGGCTCAAAACGAATCACCATGCACACTGTGCTTTTTAGAACCTTCTTACTGTAAGAGGATCATTTTTTGCTATCCTGTTTCATCAGCTTGTGTCTTTGGCTGTTATAAAGCTTTAGCCCCATTTCTGCTTTGTAGCGTGACAGAGCAACAAACCAAAAGTCAGAGCTGAACATGAGATTAAGTCTAATCCTGAGCTTTAATATTTGAAGCATCTCACTATGACATCACAATAAATGCTTGTGCTAGGACACAAACAGACTTGATGTATTTTGTATCTTAATATATTTATTTACTCCTGTGCTGGTATGTGTGTGTGTGTGTGTGTGTGTGTAGATATACGTGTGTGGGTGTCTTGTCCCTAGCCAAGTAAAAAAAAAAATCTTGATTACAAATAGAAAAAAAATGCTTTTCCTGGTGCACCACCAGGCGTTTCCAGATTAAAGTTCTCACCCACAAAATAACACCATCCTGCAACATGCAGATCTTCCAGAGAAAACATTACAAAGCAATTACACATGACACATACTGTACTGTATGCCTCATAATGCAAACCATAACCATATAGTGTATATAAAAACTACCGCTTGTAGTATGTTGGCTGTTATTGAGCTTTAAAAGATGCAATTCCGAAACATACTGATCTACAACTGGATATTATTCACCTGTAAAAATCTGGGCTTTGTCTGAACAAATGGGATAGTAAAGTATATACATATTAATACCTGGACCAATGACCAACATGTTTACTCAGTGACATTCATTAATTAAACACAACTAGTCCACAATGACAACCTTTGCTTTTTAAACACAGGACCTGAATACAAAAGGAGAGATATTAATTTCCGTATACAATATACATATATATATATATACACAACATTCCAAGATCTCTTTAAACATACTACAAAATGCCCTTACTTTGCCCTAAACAAAACTTGAAAAGATTGTCGTCTTTTCTGAAAACAGTTTTTGCTCCAGCTCTCTGCGGCCCTTTGTATGTCCTGCCATCTGTAAATGTGAGTACAGTATAACAGTATGTGCAGGTTTAGCCCACAGCTGACCTCTATTATATCAGCCTCTTCATTTCACAACAAACACCCACACTCAGGCACAGATCTAATTCGATCGATTCATGTCAAATCAAAAGCTCAAGAACGTTTCGGTCATACTATCAGAGAATCATGAATGAATCGGATACAAAAACAATTATTCAGCTTTACCTGTAGGAACTTCCAGAAGTGACTTCCTGTTTGATCTGCCGGTTAAGGGCATCCGCCGCTGCCCTTCCTTTACCCTCCTTAGCGGCGGCGTCCGCTGCGCTCTGCGCCTCCAACTTCATGTCAGATTTGTTTTCAGAAACCACGGTCACTTTCTTAGCATGCCTCTTTTTCCTTTCACCGGACAGAACCTGCTTCTCTTGCACCTTGTCTGCAATTTCACTTTTTTCTACTCCACTGTCCATTTCTTTACTGGCGTGATTGTATTTGGATCTTTCAGTAATTCGGTCATTGCCCACGGATATGGTCGGACTAGGTTTGGGGATCCATGGGTGGTCACCCCTTTTAGGGATAGGCCAGGGTTTGAAGTCCTTTTGATACTGGGTCTCGTTATTAAAAGGAACCTCGGGACCATGGTACTCATTCCTGGGCTTGCAGCTAGGCTCAGGACGAACTTTCCAGTGTTTAAAGTCCTGGCGCATGACGGATCCAAAGGTCTCCTCCTGGGCTGGGGGCTCTTTGGTCACCACATCGTGGTCGTTTTGAAGCGGCTGAGTTTCTATGGCCATCCCGAGCGGCTGCTTCTGCGCGGGCTGCTGCAGGTGCAGATGCTGCATCTCGGACACGTCCGAGTACTTGGTGAAAACCAAAGGCACCGCAATGTCGGCCTTGTCCAGCTGGTTCCAGAACCGAGCCATACAGCAGGCTCTGGCGATACAGGGCCATGCCATGATGTTGACGTGTATTATGTCAATCGCTTCACTTGGTTTGATATTCAGAGCTGTTTTATTAATTAGTTTGCGGAACTGTAACCTAAACCCTCTCGAAGACCTTGCAGATGATGCGCAAAATATCCGATGCGCTTTACTCTTCAAGAATGTTGTCAAAGAAGACAAAACAAAAATCCAAATCCAAGAGGAGACATTACGGTGATTAAAACACTGAAGAGTCCCGAGGTATTTAAATGATTCTAGTTGTGCTCCGAGATGTCCTGTTACCGTGCGCTCTTCACAATACCAGAATTTGTGCAAAAATACAGCAGCCCCTCCCGCCGCCTCCTCCGCCGCTCAGCATCAGTCGAGAGGACAATCACCTGCCACATCGTCATCACGCAGCGTCTGCAGTGGGAGGTGCAGCGCGTAAAGCTCCGCCCACTTACTGAGGTTAATGTGGTTACTGCTGTGTAAAGTAGGCCTATATGAGGGATGCTTAGAAAATAATTGTACAGATATGTTTTAGGCAACATTTACAGTATAATGAGCTAATACAGAACAGAATACGAAAACCTGTCCTGCAGAAATGGAAGTGACAAATAAACCTGGAACTTTGTAGCTCCCCTAGCTGCTAGAACTTTCCTTAGCACTGAATGCTTACCCATACAAAGCAACATACAGACTGAGGGATTTTATTTTACTTAAAATAGAAATTGTTATCTAATCCAGACACATTTAATAATAACTTAAATGTCTGGCAGGTAACGTAAAAATGTGATTCATGTGGTAATAGCTTTAAAAAAAAAACACTTACACATTTTATAAAACATTTTTTACACAGATCTTACTGTAAAACAATGTGTGCAGAATACAGTAAGATCACATTGTCTTATTTGAATGCATGCTTTTTTATGTACTTCCCGTAAAGCCTGAATTTCCTTAATTTTTAAATAAATCTCATTGCCTCATGACTCAAAGGTCTCATTAGTGTACTGTTAAGTAACTATGCTATCACACAAAGTGAATGATCAGATAACTAGGTTGATGAAAGAAGGAGGGGAGCAGACCAAGACATGGTACAAGACTTTGACCCTAGTACGGAGATCCTTGTGCTGTGCTGATCTCTCGGCCTGTCTCCGGCTCTTGGGTCTGGTTCAGCCATGAAGATCGATTTTGCTCCAACTAACGTGCCTCTGACTAGGAGGCTCCAGACTACAGTGGTATTGCTGTGGGTCTTCTCTTTCCTGGCCCTCGGTAAGTGCATGTCCTTATCATTATCTTCATTCCAAGCCATATACAGTAGACCTGCTTTTGAATGCTCTGTCTCTTACACACATTGCAATAATTACTGCTTCTTAGATTAAAATTCCTATACATAAGTTATATGCTTAAGCTACAGAGAAACTTAATGTAATTATTTACAGTCTTGTAAAGTGTTGATTTCTAAAATATCAAAGTATTAGGTATTCTACATCTGGGTGTAAGCTTCTGCAGTTTGTGTATGCAGACGTCTGATTGGTCCATTGACTGTCATTCTTTTTGCTGTACATAATTAAAAGGCAATAAATGACAGACATAAAAGTTTAGTGATCATGAAGGACTGATGTTTCTATAGAGCAGAACCCATTGGTCACCCATCATCAGTAACCAATCTTATTTTGGCATCCACCCCTCCACTGGCTCTATTCTAATTCACCTCAATTTCCAACCCCTTCTTTAAGGACAACCAGCCAAAAACACATTTGCATAAAATTAAACAGAAAATTAAAAGACCTCGTATGCAATGCAAGTGGCTTTAGATAAAAGCATCTTCCAAATGCATTAAATGTAAAAAGCGTATATTTTGTGGCGATCTAGAGAAACAGAAAATAACGTGCAGCAGCATTCGCGTGTCTCATGCGTTAATGTGTTTATTATTTGTGTCATTTCTCAGCCCCCATCTGTGTAGTGTTGTTCTTCTACTTGCTTTTTACCCGTTTCTGGCTCATCAGCGTGCTGTACGCCACCTGGTGGTTCATCGACTGGGACACGCCTTCAAGAGGCGGTAGAAAAGTACCGGCGCTCTGCAAACTGCGCCTATGGCACTACATGAGAGATTACTTCCCTGTTAAGGTGAGTGGCAGACCTATGCGTAGGCTGCTGTATGTTACTGTATAAAACTAAGCCCATTGGTGACTTTTACACCTCCCATTTCTTTTAAGTAAGATCTCAATAATGCGCATTAATGGTCATCAGAAAAATTATAATTGTTCCGAATGAAATCCATTGTTATTTCCCTCTTTATATGAGAGAGAATGCGAAGGGTCAAATCTTATAGAATGTACAGAAAAATAGTGAGTTGTAGGCAAAAATAATGATACGGCCATCTAACACTGCCATCTAGTGTATTAAGTTTCCCCAAATATAGTGCAACACCTAATATATTCTGTCTTTTACAGAATATCTATTACAGTGTTTATGATAATTTGAAGGCTTTCAATTTAAAGCCTCCAAAACAGGATCCTTACACAATAAAAAGTATGTAAGGAGTAATAACAACAAAAAGATGTTATCACTCAGGGTGCTTAAACCCTTCTTACAGTTATAAAGTCTTATCAACATATTATCTCTCAATAACGGATGTCCCTTCACCTTTTAAACGACAGAGGGCGTGTCCTGAGCAGACACTCTCCTCAGACTGAATGAGCTACTGTACACAATGTGAAAGACTTCAGATCGCTGTTCCATCAAGGTTCAAGGTCATGGTCCTGGAAGGTAGCAAAATACCTTCCATCAAAACAACTTGAGAGCTTTAATAGTTTAATGTGATTCCTATGGATTTTAAAAATGATTTTGCACAGAAGACTTTCTGTCATTGTTTATCTGAGTTTTTGTTTCATGAGCTTTTTGTATAAATCATGTGAGCTCAGTCTTTTACTAGAAAATTCCTCATTTGCAAACACACCGTACAATTTTGGGTGGTGTTTTGAAAGAGACAGAACATGACATATGACTAAATGCGTCATTAGGATTAAAAGCCTCTGCTGTAGTTAAACAGAACATTTGTATTCAGAGTGAATAATTGATTAAGATGAAGTCTTGCTGTAACCATGGGTGCGAATTTCCCAAATATCCTTAAACAAGCTCTTGATTTAAAAGCTGGGGTCAGTAATATTAGGGAACCTTTTGCTTTAACATGCAGATATATGAGTCGTGCTGTGCCGGGAATTTTTCGCTTGCCGTAAAACTTTGTCTGAATTAACAAAAAGTGACTGTTGCATTTCCTAATTGGCACTTTTTTGTCATATAATTTTGGTTCTCAGTATTTTGGTTCTGATTTAATACTGTATATATAATCAGTATTAAATCAGTGTGTGATTATATGAAAGTATACAGAAGCAGTGATTGTTTACACTCTTAAAAACATATCAGCTGTGTAATGTAATTTAATAATATGATTAACTGCAAGAGAAGAGATTACATTTAAATGCTTAGCGCTCAGAAAAACATGTGCATTACCTTAGTGACAGAAGAACTCCAGTGTTAGTAAACACTGTAAAGTTAGTAAAGTAGTTAGTGGTGCAGCATTTTCTTAATAATTAACCCGTTAAGAATCAAAATAACTTGGTAGAAATTGCATAGGATTACGATCAAAACACATTTTATACTGTAACTGTATATCACTCTGCTTTGTCTTGGAGAATTTAGTTTTTCTTGGAGAAACTGTGTTGGAGATCAATCTGATTCCTAGAACTTCCTGGTTTTGGTAATGTTACTCCAGAACATTCATACAATATACTGTACCTCAAACACAAACTGGTCTGGAATCATTGTGATTAGATTCAGGCTGTTCTGAGTTGTTGATGAATACTGTGATCAAAGTTCCATGTTAAGTTATTGACATGAATTGTTGGGTGTTATCTGGTCCTAGATCAGTGTGAAAGGGCAGAATTGATCAAAACACTGTATAGAACAGCACTGCATGTGAACTACACATGATCAATGATCTTTAACAATCAATGACCCCTGCCCTTTATTTTAGGAATACAACCCACCTCTGACATATCAC